>VMDO01037785.1:0-14039 GCA_007922755.1 Pedetes capensis
GTGTTATGCTATCAACATGTCAGGCAAAATGTGCTTGCTGGCATAATATGACATAGTTGTCATGGGTGTAATCAACTACTTTCCAACTGGATTTAAGGCCTGATCCACAGGAGGAGCCTATGTTTGGTACTGTAAGCCTGAACAAATACCTGTGCTCGGAAAAGTCATAGGCCCCAGCAAGGAAGGTACTGCTATTGTTTTGTTAGACAAATATAATGTGCCTGCCAAATTGCCCTCTAAATAGTTGTATCCATGCCCGTAGATTATTGCTGCTGTTAGCTGTAGTAAAAAAAAAAAAGTCTGATTACAATGGACAGCTGTTACTCCAGAGACTCACACCTGGTCAAATTGCTGGGCATGTTGAACTGCCCCTCTCCAATCAATCAGACATGCCCTAGACTGTATTACCCCTATCTCCCCCAAATTGGAGTAATTTCTTGGGACCCCCTAAGATGCAATGGAGTCTCCTAGTTAATAACATATGCAATCATTGGGACAATATACTATGTTTATATACCTGATAATAAAGCAAATATTGCTGATGCTCTCAGCCATTTGAAACAAAATACACAAATATAGACTATTTAAGTGTCTATGATGCCTTTGCTCATTGCCTTGGGTCAATACCTCATTATTGGAGTTGGGTACTTTAAATTGGAGTTTATATCTCCAATTTAGTATCTTTTAAGCCAGGTGTGGTGACTCATACCTGTCATAGCAGCAACTCAGGAGGCAGAGGCAGGAGGATCTCAGGTTCGAGGCCAAAGGCAGTCTGTGTAATTTAGTGAGTCTCTGCCTGAAAATAAAAAGTAAAAAATGGGCTGGGGGTGCACCTCAGTTGTAGCACACTTGCAAAGCATGCATGAGGCCCTGGGTTCAACCCCTAGCACTGAAAAAAAGTATCTTTTGTCATAGTTTGTACAGTTGCTGTGGCATTAATGGCCCAATACTCACCCCTAAATTAAAAAGAAGAAAAAAATATATATATGTATATTGTTGTTGTTGTTAGGGGCCATCGAGTCAGTATCTGACTCATAGTGACCCTCATATGGTTTTCAATGGCTGACTGTTTCGGGATTGCCTTGGGAGTGGATTGCCAGGCCCTTCTCCCATTTTTGCAGTGCTGGGAATTGAACTCGGGACTTCAGAGACTGCAACACAGCGCTCTACTAACTGAGCTAAATCCCAGCCATATATATATATATATATATATATATATATATATATATATATATATATATATATATATATATAATTACCTCCTCTAAGGCTCAAAAACTATCACAAAAGAACTGTCAAAAATTATAAAAGCCTAGAAAAGGGGTGGAGTGGAGTGTAGCTCTTTCCTCATTGGACCTTGACAGGACCATCACCATGTTGACACAGAGCACCTGTGATGACCTAGGAGCCCTTTGCCTGCAGTCATTGCAATGAATGAACAGATGGGGCTATTAATATTCCCTCTTGGAGGGAAAGGGAGGAAGGTTCAGAAGACTGTCACAGACCCTCCCTTGAGACTCCAGTCACCAATCCCTTCTGCTTACATGCTAAATCAGATGAAAAACTGATTGGGGCTGGGACTTCTCAGTGGCCACCTGTGCTCCTGTAAGTAACACTAGTAAACTCAATAATTTGTCAAGCTAGACTTGATGAAATATTTCTTTGGTCTGTCTGCACTCTCTGTATTTGAGGGTAACATGTTTCTTTTACATCTCCTCAAAAAGGCATGCAGCACTACTAAATCTTGTAGAGAGATGTTTTCAGTAGTTTACTCAGATGCATTCTTTGAAAGCTGACTCGATTGTCTAAAAGTAATAAGAAGTAGTACAGATAAGGGTGTTGTTAGATCTATTCAAGTCAAGCCTGACACAGAGCTACCCTCATAGGGTATTCAGTGGCTGATTGCTTTGGGACTGCTTCAGGAATAGATTGCCCCATCCTTCTCCAATTTTTGTGGTTCTGGGAATTGGACCACAGGACTTCAGAGAGCACAGCACAGCACAGCACTCTACCAACTGAGCTAAACTCAGACCTACAGATAAGTTTACTATTTACAAACCCTCAACTTCATAGAGCTCCTTTGGCACAGATATTCTGGTAGCATCTACCGTATAATAGATATTCAATGAATATGTACTGAATTGAAAGATGTTTTTGACAATCTACATATTGAAATAACTCAGGTAGATGTGAATAGATATTTCAGAAGGAATTTACATGGTCCTTCAGAGAAGGTTCTAAATGAAGGTATTTTAGTCACTGTGGTATGTCAAGTTGCTAGGATATAGTACTCAGTTGTTCAGTCAAACACCAGTGTAGGCATTGCTATGAAAGTATCTTGGATATGTGGTGGACACCTGTAGTCAGTTGGTTTTAAAAGAGATTACCCTCAATAATGGAGGTGAGCCTCATCTAATCAGTTGAAAGTTCTTCTGAGGAAAAACTAACGTTTCTAGAAGAAGAAAAACATTTATTGCAACACTGTATCCACTTCTCTATAAGCCTGGAAGCCTGCCCATAAACCACAAGGGTGTAAGCCAATTCCTTGAAATAAATTTACATAAATAAAGTTCTTTGATAATGCATATTCTTTTTTCTTTCTTTTTTATTGGAAAAGTTTAATGCACACCTTAATGTGATTAATTCTGACATGCTTTTCATTGTGACATTTCTATATATGCATTTTGTTGTACATTATTCATATAGGTTCCCCCTTACCCTCTTGTACACTTCTCAATCAGGCTCTTCCATCAAAGACTTCTCTAACAATTTACTTGTCTTATTATGGTAATATTTTTCTATATATCCTTGGGTTCCAGATCTGTTTAAGGTAGAAACTTTTCCTGCAGTGAACTTTCTTTTTACCTTGTCAGAACTATTACATGCATTTTCTAGACCATCTATAATAATACCATTCTTAGCTTTTTTTTCTTTTATTTTAATCTGACCTTTCTATAGGATTTTTTCCTTCTTTTACTTTTGATTCAGCTCCCACATATGAGTGAGAACATGTGGTGTTTCTCTTTCTGAGCTTGTGTTCATTCACTTAAAATAATTTTCTCCAATTCCATCCATTTTGCTGCGAATGGCCTTATTTCATTTTTTTGATTGCTGAGTAGTATTCCATTATGTGTACGTATGATAGTTTTTTATCCATTCTTCTGTTGAAGGGCACTTTGGTTGATTCCATATCCTTGCTATTGTGAAAAGTGCTGCATTGAACATGGAGATTCAGGTGTCTCAGGGGTATGATGACACATCTCCCTTTGGGTAAATTCCCAATAGTGTGATATCTGGGTCGTATGGTAGATTTATATTTAGTTTTTTAAGATACCTCCATATTGATTTCCACAGTGATTGGACCGATTTACAGCTCCACCAACAATCTAACAGTGTTGCCTTTTCCCCACAACCTCACCAGCATTTCTTACTTGTTTTATTAATCTTGGCCATTCTTACTGGTGTAAGGTGAAATCTCAGAGTTGTTTTAATTTGTATTTTCCTAATGGCTAGGGATATTGAGCATTTTTTCATGTGTTCCATGGCTTTACAGACCTATTCATTTGAGAACTGTCTACTCAGTTCCTTTACCCATTTGTATATTGGGTTATTTGTTTTCTTGGGAGTTTTTTCTTGAGTTCTTTATAAATTCTAGTAATTAGACCTTTGTCTGATGTATAGGATGTGAAGATTTTTTCCCATTCAGTGGGGGTTTCCTTGACTCTGTTAATTGTTTCTTTTGCTGTGTAGAAGTTTTTTATTTTCATGTAATCCCATTTATCTATTCTTGCTGAAATTTCTTGAGCAATTGGAATCCTATTAAGGAAATACTTTCCTATGTCTATATGATGGAGTATAGTGCCTATCTTGTCTTCTATAAGTTTTAAAGTTTCTGGGTTTTTGTTGAGGTCTTTTATCCATTTTGAGTTAACCCTTGTGCATATTGAGAGATATGGGTCTGTTTTCATTTTTCTGCATGCGGATGACCATGTTTCCCAGCACCATTTATTGAAAAGGCTATCATTTTTCCAGCTTACTTGCTTTGCTCCTTTGTCGAAAATAAGGTGGCTATAGGTGTGTTGAGGTATTTCTGTGTCTACTATTAAGTTCCAGATGTCTTTGGGTCTATTTTTGTACCAGGACCAAGGTGTTTTTGCCACCACTGCCCTATAGTATAGCTTGAAGTCAGGGATTGTGATTCCACCTGCATTAGTTTTGCAGCTTAAGAGTGTTTTGGCTATATGTGGTCTTTTGTGGTTCCATATGAATTTTTGGATCATTTTTTCTATTTCTGTAAAGTCAGTCAGTGGAATTTTAATGGATATTGCATTATATCTATGGATTGCTTCTGGTAGGATAGCCATTTTTACTATATTAATTCTCCCTATCCAGGAGCAGGGAAGGTCTTTCCATTTTTCAGTGTCCTCTGCTATTTCTTTCTTTAATGTTTTTAAATTGTCCTTGTAGAAGTCTGAAGGGTCTTTGGTTAGATTGATTCCAAGGTATTTAATTTTCTGGTGGGCTATCATGAAAGGTATTTTTTCTGAAATTTCCTTCTCTTCCTGTTTGCAGTTGGTGTAAAGGAAAGCTATTTTATGTGTTGATTCTATAATCTGCCACTTTGCTGAAGGAGTTAGTTAGTTCTAGAAGTTTTCTGGTTGAGGTTTTGGGATCTTTCACGTATAGAATCATATCATCTGCAAATAAGGATAATTTGACCTCTTCATTGCCAATCTGTATCCCTTTGATTTCTTTCTCTTGTCTGATTGCCATGGTGAGGAGTTCAATTACTATGTTAAATAGAATAGGGGAGAGAGGACATCCTTGTCTTCTTCCAGATCTAAGAGGAAATGGTTTCAGTTTTTCTCCATTTAATATAATGTCGGCTGTAGGTTTGTCATAAGTGGCTTTTATGATATTAAGGTATTTGCCTGTTATACCTATCTTCTCCAGTGTTTTTATCATGATAAGGTGTTGCACTTTTTCGAAGGCCTTTTCAGCATCAATTGAGATGATCATGTGGTTTTTGTTTGCCAGTTTCGTGATATGCTGGATTACATTAATTGATTTCCTTATGTTGAACAAGCCTTGCATCAGTGGTATAAATCCCACTTGGTCATGGTGAATAATCTTTTTCATATGCTGCTGGATTCTGTTTGCCAGAATTTTACTAAATATTTTTGTATCTAGATTCATAAGGGAGATGGGTCTATAATTCTCTATCTTAGATGAATCTTTTCCTGGTTTAGGTATCAGGGTGATAGTAGCTTCATAGAATGAATTTGGGAGTGTTCCCTCCTTTTCTATTTTTTTGGAATAATTTGAGGAAGACAGTTATTATATCTTCTTTAAAAGTTTGGTAAAATTCTGCAGTTATGTCTTCTGGGGTTAGCTTTGGTAGGTCGTATGTGTTAATAAATTTGTTCATTTCTTCTCCCTTTTCGTATTTTTGGGAATATAGTCTCTCACAACAATCCCTGACGATTTTCTGTATTTTTGTTGAAGTCGGTGATTATGGACCCATTGTCTTTCATAATCCAAACTATGTTCATTTTTTTCCTTTTTCTTTCTGATGAGATTGGCCAGAGGAGTGTCTATTTTATTAATCTTTTCAAAGAATCAGCCCTTAGTCTCATTAATTTTTTGAATTATTTCTTTGGATGCTATTTGAGATATTTCTCCCATTATTTTTGTAATTTCTTTATGATGCTCCTTTTAGGATTAATTTGTTTTTGGATTTCTAATGTCTTAAGAGGTGTCATTAGATCATTTATTTAGCTCTTCTTTACTTTATTGATGAAGGCACTTAATGCTACAAACTTCCCTCTTAAAACTGCCTTTGTTGCATCCCATATATTTTGGTAGGATGTATTTCCATCATCATTTGATTGCAGGAATTTTTAAAATTCCATTTTGATTTCATCAACAATGCATTGGTCATTCAGCAGTGTATTATTCAGTCTCCACGAGTTTGTAAAGTTTTTGGAATTATTCTTTCTCTTGAGCTCCAATTTTATCCCATTATGATCTGATAAGGAACAGGGGATAATTTCTACTTTTTTGTATTTGTTGAGGGAGTTCTTATGGACTAGCATATGATCTATCTTAGAAAACCTTCCATGTTGAGCTGAGAAGAATGTGTATTCTTCATCATGTTGATGAAATATTCTGTATATATCTGTGAGATCCAACTAGTTTAGGGTGGAGATTCAGTTTGATGTTTCTCTGTTGATTTTTTGTTTTGATGACCTGTCTCTTGACAAAAGTGGGGTATTGAAGTCTCCCATTATTATTGATTCTGGTCCAATAAAGTTCTTTATATTCTAAAAAGTTTGTAGTATAAAGCTAGGTGCCCCTGTGTTTGGGGCGTAAATATTTAGGAGCGTTATGTGTTCCTGATTGATTGTTCCTTTTATTAAAATGTAGTGTCCTTTTTTGTCTCTTCTAATTTGTTTTGGATTGAAATTTAATCTATCTGAAATTAGAATTGCAACACCTGCTTTTTTTGTCCCCCCTCGTGCGCTTGGTATACAGTTTTCCAGCCCTTAACTCTCAGTTTATTACAGTCTTTGTGAGTTAGATAAGTTTCTTGAATAATACCTATTGATGGTTTATGTTTTTTTGTCCAATTGGCCAGTCTCTGTCTCTTAATTGGCAAGTTAAGACCATTTACGTTAATATTGATTATTTTGTAGTATTTATTGTTATATATCCAATCATTGCTTGTTACTGGTTTATGAATCATGTTTGCTTTGTTCCTTTCTTAGGTTGCACTCATTTCAGCTAACAAGTTCTTTGATTTCCTATATAGGGTTTTCTTATCTCTCCTGGATGTGGTAATTGATTTACCATCCTCTGCAGGGCTGGTTTGGTGGTTGCAAATCTTTTAAATTCGTCATTATCATTAAATATCTTATACTCCTCTTCTATTTTGAAAAGTAATTTTGCTGGATATATTACTCTTGGTTGGAGATTGTTGTTTTTAGGATGTGAATTGCCTGTGACCACTCCTTTCTAGCCTTAAATGTTGATATGGAGAAGTCTGCAGTAATTTTAATAGGTTTTGCTTTATATGTAATAAGGGGTTTCTGCCTTGCTGCTTGCCGGATAGCCTTCCTGATTTCTAATGACTGCATTCGAGTGATAATATGTCTCAGGGATGACCTATTTTGATCAGCTTTTGATGGTGTCTTAACTGTTTCAGTTGTGTATGTATCCATACCCTGTATTATCCCTGGGAAGCTTTCCTTGTGCATACCATATAGTAGATTTTGAAGGGCTCTGGTGGATCTTTCTTCTCCTTCAGGGATGCCCTGAATTCTTAAGTTTCGTTTTTTATTCTATCTGAGTTCTCCTGGAAATCTTTTTTAAAAACCTTTATCATTGATTCCATCTCTGATTGTCTGTATTTAAGTTCATCAATGGCATCTTTAGGGCTGGAATTTAGCTCAGTTGGTAGAGCACTGTGCTGCAGTCTCTGAGGTCCTGAGTTCAATTCCCAGCACCGCAAAAATGGGAGAAGGACCTGGCAATCCACTCCCAAGGCAATCCCAAAACAGTCTGCCACTGAAAACCCTATGAGGGTCGCTATGAGTCAGATACTGACTCGACGGCACCTAACAACAACAACATGTCATCTTTGGAATTGGAAATCCTCAGCTCGGATTCATCCAGTCTCAATGAATAGTATTCTTTAGCCGAATTCAATTCGTTTATCTTCATTTGCATTTCAATAATTGTTGCTTAGTTTTTCCTTATCATTTCTAGCTGGGAGGATAGAAAGGACTCCAGGTGAGATACCTTCTTTTCAAGGATTTCACGGGTGCTGTTAGGATTCTTTTTAAATTCTCTTAGCATGTTTACAACTATAACTCTGTATTCCAATTCAGAGATTGCTAAGAGTTTAGATTCACTGGAGGCATATGTTGGGGGGCTTTGGTCTGTCAGGCCTTCAGATCCATACTGCCCTTTTGTGTTTCTTGTAGGTTTATTTTGTTTGCCCATAATATGTTCTAGGAAATAGAATTCATCTCTCCTGAGTGTGCAGAATTTCTCCCTCTGTTATTCCTTTGAGATTGTGTGGTGCTGAACCTCTGGTGCTTATTTGAGCTTATAAGCTGTGTATTTCCTTGGCTGTGTAGTCTGTGGGGGTCTTACTCTAGTTCACCAGCCCTACTCCAAAGGGGCTGGGGGTTAGGGAGGCAATAGATTCTGTTTCTCTTCTGTGGGATGAGAAAGGGGGGGATATGGTGACAGAAAGGGGGAAAGAGTAGGTAGAGGACAGAGACTAATAGAAATTACTGTCAAAATTAACATTAAGGCTAAAACTTAAAGGTAAAATAACTAAAATAAAAACACATATATAACATAAGAAAAAGAAGGAGAATAGAAAAAGGGAAGAGAATAAAAGAGGAAAGATATAAAGAAAGAAGAAAAATAGAAAAGAAAAAACCTCATGCATACATGCTCCCACACACACATAAAAACACTTGTAGCCAGGTGCGGTGCACACACCTGCAATCCCAGTGGCTCAGGAGGTGGAGGCGGGGGATTGCAAGCTCGAGATCAGAGATAGTCTGCCCAACTTAGCGAGAACCTGTCTCAAAAAGTAAAAAATATGGGCTGGGGCACAGTGCAGTGTTCCAGCACTTACAAAGCATGCAGGCACAAGACCCTGGGTTCAAACCCCAGCACCACAAAAACAAAACAAAACAAAACAAAAGCAAACAAACAAAACTCTTGTATGTTCTCACAAGTGGAATCTGAATTGTGGACACAGAGTTCCACTGGATGAAGTGAACACTGCAGGATGCAGTGAACCCTACAGAACACAGGGTGGCATTGTTCTCATGAAATCCACAGAAGCATACTGCTTTAGGGTACAGGGCTTCTTCTGCATAGGTTCCCTCTATTGAGTGGATATGGCGGGAGTCCCACAATGTCCCAGGTTTAAGTGGGACATTGAGTGCCCATAGAGTCTGTTCCACGAAATATTCTGTGTCTATTGTACTGTTAGAGAGGCAGTGGAACCTGTGGGGGCCTCCCTGGAGTTCTCCCTGTCCCATGTAGTTTGGGCGCTATTTCCCCAGATCCTAGATTTCCACCCCAAAGCCTACAGCCTAGAGGGAATATGGCTGCTATTGTGGATTTTTATTGCAGGGCTTTCTGTCCCCTTGGGAGGTCCAGATCCCCTTGTAGGCTCCTCAGTTCTCCCCCTGCAGTGGGCAGGATGATATCCAACCACCCTGGAAGGAATCTGCACCAGGTCTCTCTGTGCATGGCAATAGCGCTTGAAACTACTCTGGGACTAATTGTGCCACTAGGCTCTGCTGAAAAGGTGCACTCTGTCTGCGTGGGACTCAGTCGCCTCCGCAGATCCCAGCCTCCTCCACAGTGCAGTGGGATGACTTAGAATTACCTCTGGTGTGTCTGGGATCTGGGTGTATGTGTGCCCATATGTTTGTGGAGATCGTGTCTGCACAACTGTCCCGCCACAACAGGAAGGAGGGAGCCATGCCTCGGCTCTGGTCACACACCATTGGCACCGATTTCCCAGTTCCCTCTGCGATCACTCCCCTCATGTATCCACTCTTGTGGGTCTGATCCCTATTTTCTTTTGTGAGGGTCCTACATCAGCCCAGTGTCTCTGGCTGTGCAGCATGCACCACTAGGGATGGCGATTCTGTGTGCCACCTCAAACTGACTCAATTGAAACTTGTAGTTTGTGTCCTGTGCGCTGGGTGACAGTGTGATGTCAAGGTTGCATTCCGTGTTGGGTCTGGCCCCTGTGGATGTGTGCATGTAGTCCCCTCCAAGTCTCCTGGATTCCATCTGCCATCTGCATGATGTCGAAATGGCAGAATGGCGACCCAGCTGCTGCCCTCTGTGTTGATGCTCCGGAGCCAGATCCGTGCTTTCAGTGTTCGTCCAGCTTCTTCCTCTATCTCCCAATCTAAACTATCACTGTTTCTATCTAGTCAATGTGTGCTCCAAACCCTTAATCAAGGCTTCCCTCTACTCCGGGACGGAAGGCATGTGCTATCTGTCCGCCATCTTGCTTCCAACCCATATTCTTTTTGCTTTAGACAGAGTCTCACTGTATATCCCAGGCTTGCCTCAAATTCATGATCTTCCTGCCTCAGTCTCCTGAGAGTTGGGATAACAGGCAAGTGCCACCATGCCCAGATGAAAATATATTGTCTTTGACAAGAATAAAGTACTGGCCCTGTACCTCTGGAGAACTCTGACTAATATAGACATCTAGAAGAGTAAAAAGGAGTCCTTGACTTATCAATTTGAGGAATAATATGTTACAGAACTTTATGGACTTTTAAAATGGCATGATCTTTCCAACATTTCAAGTTGTTAGACTTACTTTATTCCATATATGGGACTAGAGTGACTTATTTCTTATTAATTTCTCTAATTGCATAGCTATCAAAAGTCATTTATGCAAGGTCATCTTAATTCCTCCTGAATTTTTTCTATCCTCATAATTTTCTTTTCCCATTTTGGTAATCTCTAGTGGGCAATCTCAGTAGAAATATAATAATAAAATGGCGTTAATAAATTTGTCTAAAGACATAATCTATATGAAGTCAGAATCAACTCAGAACTCTAAGGATTATCATTGTTTCTGTTTTTCTGGAAAAAAAAACCTTGTTTTACTCAATTTCTAAGTGTTATTTAAACTTCTACACCTTTGAACATCAAGAACAAAGCTTTATGCTGGACACTGTGGTACACGCTTGTAATCCCAATAACTCAGGAGGCTGAGGCAGGAGGGTCACAAGTTCAAGGTCAGACACAGCCTGGGCAACTTAGCAAGACCCTGTTTCAAAATTTACAAAAATTAAATAGGGGAAGGGGGTGTAGCTCAGTCCTAGAGCATTTGCCTAGCATATACAAGGCCCTGGGTTTAACCCCCAGTACTGCAAATATATATATATATATATATATATATATATATATATATATATATATATATCT
The DNA here is from genome assembly GCA_007922755.1 of Pedetes capensis. NCBI lineage: Eukaryota > Metazoa > Chordata > Mammalia > Rodentia > Pedetidae > Pedetes > Pedetes capensis. The sequence goes on from VMDO01037785.1 coordinate 10,990, forward strand.
TTTTAGTTGGATATGATTTACAACTGCTGTAGAAGAAAACAGAGACTACCATAGAGCACTTTATGAGTTTAGATATGCAAGTTTGGGTGAGCTGTGACTTACTCTGAAGAAAAACAGGAAAATAAATTTGAACTCCCTAGTTGGTATGGGATAAAGTACAGACAGAATAATAAAGGGCTATGTAAGTGGTTATATTGCAAGTATGAGGGGTCCAGTAGATAGTAGTGGCTTCAAGAATGAAGTTGGCCAGACCACCAATGATCACAAATTAAAGCCAAACTAGAAACCTTAAAACTGTGTAACCCCAGTGGTATGAAACATAGTCAGGAGGTCACTCATTATCCATGGTTTATCTTTTCATGGTTTCACTTGCCTATGGTCAACTGTGGCCTGAACATAATAATATTTGTCTTCACTCCTTCAAAAGATAAGACTACATTCACATGACTTTTATTATAGTATATTGTTAAATTGTTCTATTTTATCACTTCTTGTTGTTAGGTGCTATTGAGTCATGTGCAAGTCATAGTGGCCCTCAAAGGGTTTTCAATGGCTGATTGTTTCAGGATTGCTTTGGAAGTGGATTGCCATGTCCTTCTCTTGATTTTGCAGTGCTGGGGATTGAACCTAGGGCATCAGAGTGCAGAGTGCCTCTCTACAAACTGAGCTAAACCCCAGCCCATTTTATCACTTAGTTCTGTTAATTTCTTGTTGTGCCCAATTCATAAATAAAATTTTATCATAGACATGCATGTATAGAATAAAACATGTACAATATAGGGCTTGGTACTATCTGCAATTTCAGGCACCCACTTGGGGGTCTTGGAATGTATCTCCTATGGATAAGGGGGGACTACCGTATTTGTTGACATGGTGAAAATATGAAAGCAGAAACTTTCTATTTGTGTTGGAAATTATCTTTACTAAGAGTTAATATGAAAAATCACAGGTTCTATTTTAATTCTAAATATCAATGATTCCCAAGCACACTTGAGAATGTTAAAGTTCTAATTTGTTTCACTTTTTGAGAATGCATAGGGATCAAGTTTCTTTTACATAATCCTTACACCAAAGGGACATCAAGATTAAATGTAATTTGGACTGTAGGGGGGAAAAAAAACACTGTAGAACTACTAAACGGTGAATAAAGCTGCAAAGCTAGAATGAACTGTAGCCTGCCAGAAAGAATGTTATGTGTTAAAAGCCACACCAGCTCATGCATAGGAATGATGGTTGCTACCCAAACCTGTAATAATTTCAGGTATAGGTGTAAGTATGACGTAGTTACCAGCAAGTATACCAAGCTATTAATGAGGCTAATTTTCTCCCCTGAGTGCAAACAATAACAAATGAATAGATATGGCTTTCAGACACTAGAAAAGAATTGCCTACAAATTGAAAATCAATGATATAACCATGGTTACATCAATAGATAAGATGATCAATGGAGTTTGTTGTCATTAAAATGCAGTAATAACAACAAAAATTAATGTTGTTTTTGGAAAATATTTTTATATTTGTGTCACTTCTTGTGAATTCACTAAATCCATTTCCTGCCAATTTATCATTAAAATATTTTAAGTTGAAAGTTTCAGTTAGGGTCTAGTGCTAAAACAAAGTACTATGGCTAAACTTCTTTGGGAAATGTGTGGAGGGTAGAATTGTTACAAATAGTGTCTGGGAGATGGAAAAGACATAAAACAATTTTTTAAATCACTATGCTTTTTCTATTAAATCTCCTGTTTTGTAAGGTATACTGAACTAAAAATGTTCCCATGTTATAACTTATCATAAAAAATTCTGAGGCTAATTTTGTCTCTCAGAAATAATGGTATTGATATTGAGCACCAAAAGTAGATGTAAGTAGTTTCTTATAAGCTTATTTAAGGAAAAGATTGATAATGAAGTCTTATGTAAAATACTGCATTGATCCACTTTCCCAGTCCCTTCGGCCCTTCAAAAGACCAATAAGACATTCTGTTCTTTCCAAGCAGCATGACAGTAACACCTTCATGGTATTTGTTCTCTTTATCCCAAATCAAGCAGCTGTGTGACTAAACTGGATTTAAGAAAGGCTGATAGAATCATATGACACAAAAATCAGAAGCTGTATTGTTCGATAGTGAATACCTGCTTAACTGAATCAGTTGGCTGTAGCCAACCCTAAGGATAAGACAATGACAGATGATACTAAGCAGATGCTTTGGTGGAGTCAGACAATATGTCTCCTCTTTGACAAGAAAATTGGCACAAATTAAAGGAATGTGTATACATTAAAGTTTTGTACAGGCAAAAAGTACTAGAAAGAAGCAAAACCATTTTGCAGGCTTAAACTCTGTTTCATTAGATGCAACTTTAAAAATTGCTCTTACTTTTATGGTAATATTCAGGAAAATTCAAGATATTGGAAATAAAAAGGCTTATTAGCTCACTCTTCTTTATCATAAAATCTGTTCTTTATCATTTTACATATTTTCTCTGTATTTTCTTATGTGAAATATATAAAATGTCCTCTGCAAAGTTAGATTATTTTTCTGTAGAATCTATTTCAGTGTGACAAATCCAAAGCTTCCATTGTTTATAAACTTATATGAAGGAACATGTATGTCAATAGTGGGACATATTGTAAAACTGTGTCTGTTATTAATCCCTTAGAGTAGGACGGAGGATGTAGCATATACAAAGCCTGAGTTCAATTCCTAGCATTTCAAAAAAATCACTTGCTTTATAAATTAATATACGTTTGGTGTGACTTCTTTTTCTTCATCTCCTTTCTCTTTTTCCTTCTAATGTATACAAATTCTATGAACCTTCTAGTGGGAAGGACCTAATTAGTATGTGTATTTCCCTGCAGCTTCTTGTGTCAACCCATATGAAAAGGAGGAATACTACTTAAATCTCTCTACGTGTTTCTGGGTACTGTGATGGATGAGTAGGGACACCAGGAGTTGACATAGTAAGATATTTATTAAGCTCTGCAAAATAGAAAGCAAAGGGTCTTGAAGACCTCTGGGAAATTTTGAAAGAAGAAAAAGGATCCAGCCAGGTTC
>VMDO01037786.1:0-14051 GCA_007922755.1 Pedetes capensis
CCTTATGAACTTCTCCATTTGAAAACTATCTGTTCATTTCCTTTGCCCGCCTGTGAATTGGGTTATTTGATGTCTTGGGATTTGCTTTCTTGAGTTCTTCATAAATTCTAGAAATTAGCCCTCTGTTGGGTATGTAGCATGCAAAGATTTTCTTCCATTCAGTGGGCTCTTCCTTTTCTCTGTTGATTGTTCGTTTGCTGTACAGAAGCTTTTTAATTTCATCCCATTTGTCAATTGTAATCCCATTTGTCAATTTTTGGCGCAATTTCCTGAGCGATTGGAGTCTTGTTAAGGATGTGCTTTCCTGTGCCTATGTGTTGGTGCCTGTTTCCTATATTTTCTTTTAGTAGTTTTAAGGTTTCTGGTTTTATGTTGAGGTCTTTCATCCATTTTGAGTTGACTCTTGTGCAAATTGAGAGGTAAGGTTCTATTTTCATTTTACTGCAGACGGATATCCAATTTTCCCAGCACCATTTGTTGAAGAGGCTGTCCTTTCTCCATTTTGCATCCTTGGCCCCTTTGTCAAAGATCAGGTGGCTGTAGTTGCATGTGTGTATCTCTGGGTCTTCAATTCTGTTCCATTGGTTTTCAAGCCTATTTTTGAGCCAATGTAGTTGTTGTTAGGTGCTGTTGAGTTGGTGTCCAACTCATACTGACCCTACATACAACAGGTGAAAGAGTATTATTAGTGCTTCTCAGTTATTCATAGGGTTTTCAATGGCTGATTGTTTTTTGGGAGTGGGTTGGCAGGTCCTTCTCCCAAGCCTACAGTACCTGGTGTTCCCAGGCGGTCTCCCATACAAGTACTAACCAGGCCTGATCTTGCTTAGCTTCTGAAATCTGATGGGATTGGCTGCCATAGTGGTACGGCTGCAGGCCTTGTGATAGCACCAAGATGTTTTTCTACTATTACCCTGTAGTATAAAGTCAGTATAAATTGTGATCCCACCTTCACTGGTTTTGCAGCTTAAGATTGTTTGGGCTATATGTGGTCTTTGTGTCTCCCTATGAAGTTTTTGATTATTTTTTCTATTTATGCAAAGTCTGTCATTGGCATTTTAATGGTAATTGCATTAAATCTGTAAATTGCTTGTGGTAGTATAGCCATTTTTACAATACTGATTCTCTGAATCAATGAGCAGGGGAGATCCTTCCACCTTCTGATGTCCTCTGTGATTTCTTTCATTAATGTTTGGAAGTTTTCCTTGTAGAGATCTTCAGGGTCTTTAGTTAGACTGATCCCTAAGTATTTATGTTTTTGGTGGGCTATCATGAAGTGATTGTTGCCTTAATTTCCTTCTCTTCCTGCTCACAGTTGGTGTAAAGGAAGGCTTCTGGCTTTTGAGTGTTGATTTTGTGTCCTGATACTTTGCTGAAGGAGTTAATTAGCTCTAAGAGTTTTCTAGAGGAGTTTTTGGGGTCCTTTAGGTAAAGGATCATGTCATCCATGAATAAGGATGAGTTGACCTCTTTGTTGCCTATCTGTATCCCTTTGGTTTCTTTCTTTTGTCTGATTGCTCTGGCTAGAACTTAGATCATAATATTAAACAAGACAGGAGAGAGTGGACTCCCTTGTCTTGTTCCTGATCTTAGAGAAAATGGTTTCAATTTTTTCCACTTAATATGATATTGTCTGCAGGTCTCCCATAAATGACATTTATTATGTTGAAGAATTTCCCTATTAATCCTATCTTCTCCAGGGTTTTTAATCATGGAATGTGCCTTGGTCCTTAAAAATAGAATTTGATCTGCAGTTAAGAAACACATACTAAACCATACAACATATATTTGGGTAAAAAATTATACATTATGGAAGAAAAGGACTGGGACAGAATTGTAGTTATGAAAAAACACATCTTCTAAAACACTGCAGTTTATTAAATGAGCATAATAGATGTGGTATCTTGTGAAAATATATCTAATCAGTATTTAATCACATTGAGACCACAAAGTAGGGAAGGTTTAATCTCCAATTTTATTTGAACCTTCTCTCTGTGTCTATGTCTCTGTGTCTCTGTCTCTCTCTCTCTGTCTCTCTGTCTCTCTGTCTCTGTATGTGTGTGTTTAAGTGTCCTTTCATAATTAAGAGTAAAAAGTTTAACTACATAAACATTTATTCTTGGATTCTTATTCAATAACATTTGAAAAAAAGTTTTAAAGAAGACCCTTGGTCTGGTAAGTATGGCACATTTCTTTGAGGCATGGGAGCACAGGGTACTGTTAAACACCTTGACATTTTTAGGACTTTCTGTTGCCCAGGATATAGATCAAAAGTGCAATGAATGTCAGGCCATTTCAAGACAAGGATGTTCATCTCAAGAATAATTATACTCTAGTGTTTGATGAAATATTGAAGTAGAGTCAAACCATGTGTCTGAATGTGTGTCTTTAGTATTTGTATTTGGCATTTATTAGCAACCTACATAACTTAGTGGGACTCTGACTCATAACAAAAAAATTAAAAATGGATTGGGGTGCAGCCCAATAGTAGAGCACTTGCAAAGCATGTGCAAGGCCCTGAGTTCAACTCCCAAGTATCAGAAAAATAAATAAATAAATAAATAAATAAATCATTGAATGTGTGAACAAAGACGTGTATGAGATATTCTAGGATATTCATTGCAATGTGATTAACAGTAGTAAAAAATTATAAATAAGCCATGTCCAATAATAAAAGATTGGCTAAATTATTGCTTATCCATTCAACAACTATTATTTGAAGTCCTACTGAATGATAGGCAGTATTCTATACACAATATACATAATTCATCTATTAAAATAAATTCATATACCATATTTTCCTGTGAATATATATATATATATATATATATATATATATATATGCACACTGAGAGATACCTGTAAGGATGATTACCAATGTTATATAACCAGGGATTATTCTCTAAGATTTTTGTCATTGTTGCAGTTAATCTACTTTTCCATTGCTTGAATATTTTACAGTAAAGTTGTATAGTTATTATAATCTAACATATCACCAATATATTTATTTTGAAGGGAAAAAAGAGAACCTTCATACAATGTAATCATACTAATATGCAAAAGAAAATACCAGAGAGTCACAGAATTCCAGAAATACAGCTGCAGTTCTAAGAAGATACAAAAGCAGATGTTTGCCCACAAGGATGAGGTAAATAGGGATGAAGTACAAGGATTCCATAGAACTCAAGTGCACAGTGCAGCTGAATGTACTCTACTAAACTAGAAATCCAGGCCAGCAAAGTCCCCAAAGACTGCAAAGGCTAAAAACTAATAATAATAAACATAATCATATGCAGGGCTCTTATATAACTTGGATGTCATTTGCCTTGAAACATTGGTCCTTCAACAGCTTACAGTGTTACTTTTTAACTCTGTCATTCCTTTTTCCTTTAAAAATAGTATCTCATGAATCCTCCTAATCTTCTTAATCCTACAAAACAGTTTGCAGTCTGAGCAGGTGGGAAAGACATATCTTAGTTTAAAGGCTAAAACACACCTGGCTTTACATGATTATGATTATCTTAGCCAAAGTATTGATATCATAGCATTATTATAATCCACAGATACATCCTTATTCTGCTATTATAACTAGAATCAACAGGATGTGCATTGTAATGACAGATAGAGAAACCATAAACCAGAGTGATATACCTGAATTCATGTGAGAAACTGTCATAAACCCATCAAATCTTAATATATGAATAGCTGGCTGAACATGCACAGAAACACACATCAGATCTACTCCCTGCTAGGAAGAAACATGCATAGGTTTCTCATGTTCTCATAGGTTCTCATGTGTGGAGCAATTACTAAAAAGTCAGAGTTTATATTGTGAAAGGTGTAGTAAGAGTTTGACTTTGAATGTTTTTAGTGTTTATGTTGTTGTATATTTTCGCTGGGTTATTTTACATTGTTCTACTTTGTCCTACATAAGCATCATAAAATAGTAGCTTTCTAAAGCCCATTTAAACTTCTACTCCAGGTCTTTAAGACGGAATCAAATCCCCAGTTGTAAACAAACACTTTGCTTTCACAGCTTTTATAGTAAAAAATTAAAAACGAAACTTGAAGACATTGGGTTCAGTCAAACAGAGCAAACAAAGCAAGCACTGTAGTCTGGTGTGTTTTATTAGGCCAATTCTGAGTTCTGAACATGGAAGCTCTCTTCACTACACAGCACTTTTATGAACAAGCATTCATATGTACATGCATCTAAGTATACACAGACCTACAAAAGGAATCAAACGTTTTAGCTTTGTTCTTTTGAAAATGGGCTTAAGGAATCCAAATAATCTGTCAGCAGATTTTAAAAACAAAGAAAAATATTCTATAACATACGACCTTTCTAATTAGAAAGAGGGCACATACAGACTGTTGGACAAATCAATTTTCATGCTGCCATTGTTAGCGAAGCTAAAAGGCATATTATCTCTGCCAGATATACCAAGCTCTTTCTGGGTTCTCATCCTTCCTCATTTATTATATTCTTTAGATGAAAAATCCAACCCCAACAGTGTGCTGGTATACTTAAGTATATATCAGGTGGTGAAGACCTGACTATCTTAAAAAAAAAAAAATCAGGAAGCCCCAAGAATATCAGACAGACCAATGAAGTTTTTGGATGTTCACCAAGTTAAAATGAAAAGGTCCAGTTACCTCTATTGGAGAAGGAAAAGGTAACAGTTCTGCGTTTTACATTAGTAGTTCAAAGTTAGAAATAGTGGAGTGGGAGATTGAACACAAGTCCCCTCCTTGCCTGCCAAAGCACGTCTTCACTGCAGTTGCTCCTTTAAGAATCTTTGTGAATGGAACATTAAAGGAAATGATTAAAAAAGAAAGAATACACCATGTGTTCATTAGTATGGTACTGCACAGCAAAAAGTTATTTTCATTTTCTTTAATGACATTTTTGTAGAATGATGTCAGAAATAAAGTTTAAAACAGCTTATTCTCAAATCTTCTTAGAATATTTGAATGAAAAAATATTTTGGCTAAAAATTGAAATAAAATACTCTTTCATCTTAATTGTTCAAGAACAAAAGATTTAACTTGATTTAATGTATGTGTACTTGTGTGTGTTTTCAAAATCAATGATTAGTATCAAATTGATCCCTTCTTGTGGTTTTACTGTAATAATGATGTTTGAAGTAACCAAGAATATTTTATTAGACACTATTCAAAATTTTAGTACCTTAAACTAATAATTTAAAATTTCTGCACATCAAAGAAAATAATTAATAGAGTAAAAAGGCAACCTATGCAATAGGAGAAACTCTCTGGAAAGTAAATATCTAATGAGGAGTTAATATCTAGAATATACGAGGAAGTTGAACAACTAAATAAAAGCCACAAAAATAATCTAATTTCAAAATGAATAAAGGACTTGAATAGGCATTTCTCTAATGAAGATATATGAATGAGTAACAAGTCAATGAAAAGATGCTCAGCACTACTGATCAAGAGAAATGTAAATTAAAACTACAGTGAGATATCATCTCATACTCACTAGGATGGTCACTATCAAGAGAACAAAAAACAAGTGTTAATTCTCTCCTATTCTATTTAACATAGTAATTGAAGTCCTGGCCAGGGCAATCAGACTAGAGAAAGAAATCAAAGGGATACAGATTGGCAATGAAGAGGGTAAACTATCATTATTTGTGGATGACATATTTTCCCTAAAAGATCCCAAAACCTCATCTAGAAAACTTTTAGCTATAATCAACTCCTTCAGCAAAGTGGCAGAATATAAAATTAACACATAAAAATCAATAGCTTTCCTTTACACCAAATGTAAACAAGAAGAGAAGGAAATTACAGATACAATACCTTTCACAATAGCCCACCAGAAAATTAAATACCTTGGAATCAATCTAACCAAATACCCTATAGACCTCTACAAGGAAAACTTCAAAACATTAAAGAAAGAAATCGCAGAGGATATTTAAAATTGGAAGGTCCTTCCCGGCTCCTGGATTGAGAGAATCAATATAATAAAAATGGCTGTCCTACCAAAAGCAATCTGTAGATTTAATGCAATCCCCACTAAAATTCCAATGACAAGACTTTACAGAAATAGAGAAAATTATCCAAAAATTCATATGGAGTCACAAAAGACCACTTATAGCCAAAACACTCTTTAGCTGTAAAACCAGTGCAGGTGGAATCACAATCCCTGACTTTAATATACACTACAGGGCAGTGGTAGCAAAAACAGCTTGATGCTGGCACAAAAATAGGCCTGAAGACTAGTGCAACAAAATAGAAGATCCAGAAATACCTCAACACACCTATAGCCACCTGATTTTCCACAAAGGAGCAAAGCAACTAAATTGGAAAAAGGATACCCTTTTCAATAAATGGTGCTAGGAAACATGGATATCTGCTTGCAGAAAAATGAAAAACAACCCGCATCTCTCAATATGCATGAGAGTTAACTCAAAATGGATAAAAGACCTCAACATAAAACCAGAAACTTTAAAATTAATAGAAGATAGGATAGGCAATACACTATAACATATAGGCATAGGAAAGTATTTCCTTAATAGGACTCCAATTGCTCAAGAAATTGCAACAAGAATAGATAAATGGGATTACATGAAATTAAAAAGCTTCTGGACAGCAAAGGAAACAATCAACAGAGTCAAGGAAATCCCCAGTGAGTGGGAAAAAATCTTCACATCCTATACATCAGACAGAGGTCTAATTTCCAGAATTTATAAAGAACTCAAGAAAAAAATACCCAAGAAAACAAATAACCCAATACATAAATGGGCAAAGGAACTGAACAGACAGTTCTCAAATGAAGAGGCCTGTAAAGCCATGAAACACATGAAAAAATGCTCAATATCCCTAGCCATTAGGGAAATGCAAATCAAAACAAGTCTGAGATTCCACCTTATACCAGTAAGAATGGCCAAGATCAATAAAACAAATAACAACAAATGTTGGCGAGGTTGCAGAAAAAAGGGAACACACTCTTACACTGCTGATGGAGCTGTAAATTAGCACTTTGGAAATCAATATGGTTGCTGTTGTTGTTGTTAGGTGCTGTCGAGTCGGGTAGCGACCCTCATTGGGTTTTCAATGGCTGTTTCAGGATTGCCTTGGGAGTGGATTGCCAGGTCCTTCTCCCATTTTTGCAGTGCTAGGAATTGAACTCGGGACCTCAGAGACTGCAGCACAGCGCTCTACCAACTGAGCTAAATCCCAGCCCGAGGTATCTTAAAAAACTAAAAATAGATCTACCATATTACCCAGCTATAAAACTATTAGGAATATACCCAAAAGGAGATGAGTCATCATACCACAGAGACACCTGCATCTCCATGTTCAATGCAGCACTTTTCACAATAGCAAGGATATGGAATCAACCAAAGTGCCCATGAATAGAAGAATGGATAAAAAAAAACTATGGTACATATACATAATGGAATACTACTCAGCAATCAAAAATGAAATAATGTCATTTGCAGTAAAATGGATGGAATTGGAAAAAACTGTTTTAAGTGAACAAACACAAGCCCAAAAAGAGAAATACCACATGTTCTCACTCATATGTGGGAGCCGAACCAAAATTAAAAGAAGGAAAAAATCCTGCATAGAAATCGGAACATAATAAAAAGCCAAAGTCAACTTAGCAGAGAAGTGACAATTTAGGGAGCAGAAAGAAGGAGGGAGAGATCTAGGAAAAGGAAGAAATGATGGGAGAAGAAAGAAAGGAGAGGAGGAACAAGGAGGAGTGAGGAATGAGAGAGCGGGTAACCCCAAAGTAAATAGCCTAACTTTAATAATTTTGGAAATAATTATAATACCAATAATACCAAAGAATGGCAATAATACAAATGGGCTAGAAAATTCATGTAATATTACTGACAATGTAAAAAGATAGATCACTACAGAAAAAGTTTCGACCTTAAACATAATTGGGATCCAAGAATATAGAAAAATATTCCCACAAAAGACATGCAAATGGAAGAGAGGCCTTTGGTGAGGGGATGAGATGGGGGAAGAGAGTGCACAAGAGGGTAAGGGGGAAGTTTTCTCTGCAATGTACAATGAAACGCATATATGGAAATGTCACAATAAAATGCATGTCAGAATGAAACACATTAAATTGTACATTAAAAATTTCCAATAAAAAGAAAGAAAGAAATGTTAACAAAAATGGGGAGAAACTGAAATGTTTGTGTACTTCTGGGGAGAATGTAAAATGGTGCAGCCATGATGGAAAACTGTATAGAAGTTCCTTAAAAACTTAGAACTACCACATGATCCAGCACTCCTACTACAGGATAAATATCCAAAGGAAGTGCATCAAAGAGATATCTGCACTTCCATGTACACTATGGCATTATTCACAATAACCAAGAGGTAGAAGCAACTCAAATGTCCATTTGACAGACAAATAGACAAAGGAAATGTGGTATATACAAACAATGGAATATTAAGCAGCCTTAAAAAATATCCTGATTTGGGCATAGTGGCATGCACTTGTAATCCCAGCACCCAGGAGGCTGAGACAGGAGAATTATAAATTTGAGGCCAGCCTGGACCACTAAGTTCAAGGCCAGCCTGGTCTACACAGTGAGACCCTGGAAAGAAAGCAAGAAAGAAAAGAAAGGAGAGACAGAGAGAGAGGGAGAGAGAGAGAGAGAGAGAGAGAGAGAGAGAGAGGGAGGGAGGGAGGGAGAGAGAGGTGAGAAAGGAAGGAAGGGAAGGAGGGAGGAAAGAAAATCCTGTCATATGGTACAACGTGGATGAACCTTGAGAACATTATGATAAGTGAAATAAGCCAACCACACAAAAGGACAAATACTCTATGCATCCATTCATATGAAGTACACAAAGTAGTCAAAAGTCATAGAAACAAAAAGTATAAAGGTGGTTGCCAATGACTAGAGGGGAGGGGAAAGAGGAAATTAGTGTTTAATGGGTATAGTTTCACTTCTGCATAATGAAAAAGTTCCAGAGATCTGTTGCACATCAATGCAAATATGCTTAAAACTAACTACTGAACAGTACACTTAAAAAAGGTTGATGGTTTAAAAAAAAAAAAAAAAAGCAAAAATAACCCTCCTACAATCCCCAGAAAAGAACAGCTGAGAAAAAAAATTCAAACTCTCCTATGTTATGTCTAAATAGTGAACTGTATTTTAGAAAGCAACAGCTTTCCACTCAATGAAAAATATGGTAACATATTGTAGTAACACTGGTAACATTGACAAAAACAATGCATTGTTAATGTGATTATACTTAAATTCTTGTGGTAGTATTTACAACATTACATTTATTACTGTCATAGCAATACCTTTTGGGATTATTAATAAGACAAAAAAATTCATCCATTGTGTCAAAGTAAATGATCTCTTCAGGATTCCATCTAAGTCTAAAATCCCATAATTCTTATTAGTTTATTAATAAGAACTAAATGGAACACTTTTTCCATTTCTGAGAGACACACATATACTTCTTTCTATACTTCAAAAGCTCAAACGAAGGAATTTTCACAAACACCTAAAAGCTATATAGTTGGTTTTTTTTTTTAATGTTTGAGGTCTTAAAAAAAAAAAAGAAAAAAATCTTACATGGACCCATTATACTTCATAGTATATTTAGTCACCAAGAAGTCCTTGAAGGAAATTGTCCATTGTATTTTGCTGTAATAGAATATCCGAAACTGAGTAAATTATGTTGTTGTTGTTGTTAGGTGCCGTCGAGTCGTATCCGACTCATAGCGACCCTCACAGGGTTTTCAATGGCAGATTGTTTCGGGATTGCCTTGGGAGTGGGTTGCCATGTCCTTCTCCCATTTTTGTGGTGCTGGGAATCGAACTCAGGACCTCAGAGACTGCAGAGCAGCGCTCTACCAATTGAACTAAATTCCAGCCCAAGTAAATTATACAGAATTGAAATTTATTTTTCATAGTTCTGAAGGCTGGGAAGTTCCAGGTTGAGGAGGAAGCATCTGGTGAGAGGCTTTGTGTTGTATCATTCCATGACATAAGGCTGAAGAACAAGAAAGCCCATGTAAGAAAGCAAAAATAGGGCCAATATTCTTGCCTTTATAACAAATGCGCTGTCACAGTAACTATCCTATTCAGGCAATATCAGCATTAATCCATTCATCTCTTATTAGGTCCTATCTCCAAACACTGTTGAATTGAATATTATATTTCCAACACGTGAACTTCAGAGGACATACCCAAACCATAGCAGAGGGCCTTATGCATGTTTTAGCCTGTGACATTGCTGTATTCTTTACCTTCATCCCACTCCTTCCCCATCACTACTTGTTACCAATAACAATTAGCCACCAAGAAAACAGAACCTATAGAAACACTGGCTCAGGCTCTGCTAAAATAGCCAAAGGTCTGGACTAGCTTGGCATTTCTTTATACCTAATCAGGCTGAGGCCCAATTGGCTTAAAGTAACTCAAAGGAGCAGCAAAGGGCTTCCACAGGTTAGTTACCTGGCTGATTTTTCTGGTGCCTTAGGAAAGGCTCTGCCTATCTCAACCATTCCTCTCACATGAGTTTCTGTCTTCTTTCCTAAGAGCTCCATAAAAAGGGATTCTACAGTTATCCATTCTAATATTTAACTAGACTCACCATAGGGAAACTCTTCTCTACATTCAACTAGCTCCCCACCCTGCTGAAGGTAAGTGCCATTTCATTTTGTTCTCTTCTCAGCAGCCAGGGGAATAGCTGGCCACCAGTCTCCATACCATAACCTTTCATATACTTGAAAACTTCTACTAAGCCACTCCTCAGTTTCTATTTCCCAAGCTGAATAATTCTAGCTCCTTTAACATTTCTGCATATGTCTGATTTTTCCAATTGTTTGGTCAGTTTGTTCTTCCCTTTGTATTCTCTTCTTGCTCTACTATACATCCTCATGCTAGACTACTGAAACTGAAATCTAAGCTGGTAAGGCCTTACAGTGGACTGCAGATGGGGCATGAGGACTGTGAGGCAGGGTCTAGGGATGGCAAAATGGGATGAGAGAGAGAAAACTGGAGAAAGATACATTGGAACTTAATTCATACAGTCAAGATAGTCTTGTGAATAAAAGTCTTAATAATCGTTCTGAATTTTCCACAATTTCCTGCAGAGATTTCCTTTATTATACTTTCAAGACTGTCATTGGATTAAATTACATTGAGCTGCAAGTTTTGTAACATGGTATCCAAAGCACTCTTCAGTACAACTGCTGCTGCTGCTGCTGCTGCTGCTGCTGCTGCTGCTGTTGCTGTTGTTGTTGTTGTTGTTGTTGTTGTTAGATGCCATGGAATCAGATCTGAGTCATAGCAACTCTATGTACTACAAAATGAAACACCCTCCGACATTGTGCCATGCCTTGCAGCACTGTCAGTGCTTCTCTGCTATTCATACGGTTTTCAATGGCGGACCATTTGGGGATTGTTTTGGGAGTGGATTGTCAGGTCTTTTTCCATAGCTTGCACCACCTGGTATTTCCAGGTGGTCTCCCATCCAAAGGACTAACCAGGATGACCCTGCTTAGCTTCTGAGATCAGGTGGGATCAGATGCTAGGGTGCTATGGCTGTTTTAGACTACAATTAAACAAGTAATACTAGCTGATTCAGAAAAATGCAAATCTCCAGTAACTCATCAGCTAATAAATGCCAAATACAAATACTAAAGACACACATTCAGACACATGGTTTGACTCTACTTCAATATTTCATCAAACACTAGAGTATAATTATTCTTGAGATGAACATCCTTGTCTTGAAATGGCCTGACATTCATTGCACTTTTGATCTATATCCTGGGCAACAGAAAGTCCTAAAAATGTCAAGGTGTTTAACAGTACCCTGTGCTCCCATGCCTCAAAGAAATGTGCCATACTTACCAGACCAAGGGTCTTCTTTAAAACTTTTTTTCAAATGTTATTGAATAAGAATCCAAGAATAAATGTTTATGTAGTTAAACTTTTTACTCTTAATTATGAAAGGACACTTAAACACACACATACAGAGACAGAGAGACAGAGAGACAGAGAGAGAGAGACAGAGACACAGAGACATAGACACAGAGAGAAGGTTCAAATAAAATTGGAGATTAAACCTTCCCTACTTTGTGGTCTCAATGTGATTAAATACTGATTAGATATATTTTCACAAGATACCACATCTATTATGCTCATTTAATAAACTGCAGTGTTTTAGAAGATGTGTTTTTTCATAACTACAATTCTGTCCCAGTCCTTTTCTTCCATAATGTATAATTTTTTACCCAAATATATGTTGTATGGTTTAGTATGTGTTTCTTAACTGCAGATCAAATTCTATTTTTAAGGACCAAGGCACATTCCATGATTAAAAACCCTGGAGAAGATAGGATTAATAGGGAAATTCTTCAACATAATAAATGTCATTTATGGGAGACCTGCAGACAATATCATATTAAGTGGAAAAAATTGAAACCATTTTCTCTAAGATCAGGAACAAGACAAGGGAGTCCACTCTCTCCTGTCTTGTTTAATATTATGATCTAAGTTCTAGCCAGAGCAATCAGACAAAAGAAAGAAACCAAAGGGATACAGATAGGCAACAAAGAGGTCAACTCATCCTTATTCATGGATGACATGATCCTTTACCTAAAGGACCCCAAAAACTCCTCTAGAAAACTCTTAGAGCTAATTAACTCCTTCAGCAAAGTATCAGGACACAAAATCAACACTCAAAAGCCAGAAGCCTTCCTTTACACCAACTGTGAGCAGGAAGAGAAGGAAATTAAGGCAACAATCACTTCATGATAGCCCACCAAAAACATAAATACTTAGGGATCAGTCTAACTAAAGACCCTGAAGATCTCTACAAGGAAAACTTCCAAACATTAATGAAAGAAATCACAGAGGACATCAGAAGGTGGAAGGATCTCCCCTGCTCATTGATTCAGAGAATCAGTATTGTAAAAATGGCTATACTACCACAAGCAATTTACAGATTTAATGCAATTACCATTAAAATGCCAATGACAGACTTTGCATAAATAGAAAAAATAATCAAAAACTTCATAGGGAGACACAAAGACCACATATAGCCCAAACAATCTTAAGCTGCAAAACCAGTGAAGGTGGGATCACAATTTATACTGACTTTATACTACAGGGTAATAGTAGAAAAACATCTTGGTGCTATCACAAGGCCTGCAGCCGTACCACTATGGCAGCCAATCCCATCAGATTTCAGAAGCTAAGCAAGATCAGGCCTGGTTAGTACTTGTATGGGAGACCGCCTGGGAACACCAGGTACTGTAGGCTTGGGAGAAGGACCTGCCAACCCACTCCCAAAAAACAATCAGCCATTGAAAACCCTATGAATAACTGAGAAGCACTAATAATACTCTTTCACCTGTTGTATGTAGGGTCAGTATGAGTTGGACACCAACTCAACAGCACCTAACAACAACTACATTGGCTCAAAAATAGGCTTGAAAACCAATGGAACAGAATTGAAGACCCAGAGATACACACATGCAACTACAGCCACCTGATCTTTGACAAAGGGGCCAAGGATGCAAAATGGAGAAAGGACAGCCTCTTCAACAAATGGTGCTGGGAAAATTGGATATCCGTCTGCAGTAAAATGAAAATAGAACCTTACCTCTCAATTTGCACAAGAGTCAACTCAAAATGGATGAAAGACCTCAACATAAAACCAGAAACCTTAAAACTACTAAAAGAAAATATAGGAAACAGGCACCAACACATAGGCACAGGAAAGCACATCCTTAACAAGACTCCAATCGCTCAGGAAATTGCGCCAAAAATTGACAAATGGGATTACAATTGACAAATGGGATGAAATTAAAAAGCTTCTGTACAGCAAACGAACAATCAACAGAGAAAAGGAAGAGCCCACTGAATGGAAGAAAATCTTTGCATGCTACATACCCAACAGAGGGCTAATTTCTAGAATTTATGAAGAACTCAAGAAAGCAAATCCCAAGACATCAAATAACCCAATTCACAGGCGGGCAAAGGAAATGAACAGATAGTTTTCAAATGGAGAAGTTCATAAGG
>VMDO01037787.1:0-14028 GCA_007922755.1 Pedetes capensis
TCTATCTATCTATCTATCTATGTCATCTATCTACCTCCTATATCCACTGAGTAGGGAAAGGGACCCTACCCCTTCTCTAAGATCTCACACTCAACTCTGAAAGATTAAAAACCAGAAATCACAGGGAGACAGATTTCAGCTTTCTCGATAAAAGACCATTCTTCCAGACCTCCCCAAATAGCAAACAAGCTTAATTGAAGGTGATCTGTACCTAGCCCCTTTCGGTGTTAACAAAGGATACATAACTTTTGAGGGAGGACATTCAAAGAGAGGGATCAAATATTAGATTGTGGTAAATAAAGACAAATTTAATTCTCTTCCATATTAATAGTTCTTGTAGCCTATGTAATTGGGAGAAGGACCTGGCAACCCCCTCCCAAAAATCAATCTGCCATTGAAAACCCTATGAACGGCAGAGAAGCACTGACAATAGTGTTTCCCCTGTTGTACAGAGGGTCGCTATGAGTCGGATACCGACTCGACAGCACCTAACAACAACAACAACAACAAGCCTATGTAAATATCTCATTCACAAATGTTTTGTGCTTGACAATCAAGAACTTGTAGTTCTATTTACTCCCTATTAGCTTTGTAGTGGCTATTCCTCCTCTCAATCCATGTGTACTATGGATATACTTATTTTCACTGGGTAAAAAATGGTTGGTGGGAAAAATTGAAAGTAGGAGGCCAGAGATATCTCACTCCATGATTATCTACCTTTCAAAGTTTCTGATGAAGGATCTGATGTAATTCTAATGGGTTTACATTTATATGTAAATTGATGCTCCTGTCTTGCATCCTTTACAATAGGGTCTTTGCTTTGTAATTTTAATAGCCCAAATATGATATGATAAGGGGAATCTTACATATTTGATCTTACATATCTTACATATCTTATCTTACATATCTTATACATATCTGATCAAATCGATTGGAGGTCTAAATGCATCTATTGTTTGAATATTTATCTATTTAAATTTGGGAAATTTTCTAGTAAAATTTCATTTAAAAGATTATCAACGCCTTTGATTATAATCTCAGCTCCTTTTGAATGCCATGAAATCTGAGATTTCAGTGCCAAATCTCATCCCATAAGTTTTAGAAGTTGTGGTCAAATTGTTTCATTTTTTAATGAATAATATCAGACTAAATTAATGCTTTGACCTGATCTTCCACCCCACCTATTCATGTTATTACCCACTGTGACTTTTGTTTGGTTTATACTCTGTTTCATTCAGGATTTCAGTTTGATTTTTTAAAAAGTCTTGACTTGTGAATTAAATTTTTCTTCTAGATTAGAAACCTTGTCCAGAACCTTGATAGCTTCTTTAAGATCACTCATCATATTTCTGAATAGGTTTTTAAATTCCTGGTCTGTTAAGTGAAGGATTTCTGATTGTTTTACTTCAGTTACAAAAGAGTTGTGATTATGTCAGGGTGATCCATCCTTTTGGTGTTTCATTTTCTGTATGCTCCTTAGCTGAGACTAAGGCATCTGTTAGAATCATTATAAATACTATAACTGTTTGTGTAGTAGAGGTTTTTGTATAGTACATGCAAAGACACTGGTCAGGATTCAAATCTTATTTATAGACAATCTGGTCTGGATAACTGGGAGGTTTGTAGAAGTTTTTAGGTAGCTCTTGACCTGCCCTAACCAGGGTTATTAAATACCATTGTGTCTAGCAGCAATTTTGTTTCCTCTGAATTATGACTTAGGTTTCACCGAGAAGTAGACAGAATCTTTCCTAATAATAACTTAACTCTTGCTTATTAATTCTAATAAAAAATAAGAACTCAATTCACCAATTTTGGCTCAGCCTACTCAGAGCATCTTATGTAGGCTGCTACCATTCTGCCATCTTTCCAACTTAAAATATCTTATCTGGCAAAATGACCCTTTAAATTAGATGGAGAAGTCAAGATTTTTCAACATAAAAAAAATTTAAACAATATGTGATTACTGAACCAGCACTCAAGAGAATTCTTAAAGGTCTCCTACATACTAAAGAGGAAAAATGGACACACACTAATATAAACAAAACTGCAACTGGAAAATGGGAGAATTTTATACTTAAGTTGATGGGTACAACTAACAATATGACACAAAACAACATTTCCTTTTCAGTTGTAACTCGGACTGTTAATGGATTGAACTCTCTTCTCAAAAGATCTAGGTGTGCTGACCGGGTTAAGAAAGATTAAACAGCTTACTGCCTTCAAGAGATCCAGATCCTTATAAAGATTTACAGAGACTCAAAATTAGAGGATGGAATAAAATTTATCAAGTGTAGGGATCTAAGAAAATAGCAAGTATTGCTATATTGATATCTGACAAAGTTGGCTTTTGTCCAAAATTAATTAACCACGACAAATAAGGCCATTACTTATTAATAAAGGATTCAGTCAATGAAGAAAACATAACAATTGCAAATATCTATGCTCCAAATATCAGTGCATTCAACTTTATAAAAACAAACATTATTGGCCCTAACAGACTTTATCAGCCTAGATCTATAATTATTGGTGTTTTTAATACCCTACTTTCAGAAAGATATTTCATCTAAACAAAAATCAACAATGCAATTCTGGATTTAAATAACATCATAGACAAACTGGAGTTTACTGAAACCTACAGAAGATTGCATCCAACAGATATAGAATATTCAAACTTCTTAGCACCACATGGTACTTTCTTAAAAATTAACCACATTTTGGTTCATAAAACCTGCCTTAATAATTATAAAAATTCAGAAATTATTTTTTGTACCCTATTGCACTCTAATGCAATAAAGTTAGAAATTAACTACAACAGAAATTCATTAACTTTACAAATACATGAATTAAACAACACACTTTTGAATTACTAATGGGTGATTGAAGAAACCAGGGGACAAATTACGAAGTTCCTTGAATCTAATGAAAATGAAAATATAATCTACCAGAAACTTTGGGATACAGCAAAATCAGTTCTATGTGGAAAATTTATGGCAATGAGTGGTTATGTTAAAAGGATAGAGAAGTTCCAAATAAATAATTTATTCACTTGCCTTAAGGTATTAGAAAATCAGCAACATAATCCTAAAATAAATAAACAAAAAGAAATAATAAAGATAAAGGAAGAAGCCAGGTGTGTTGGTGCATATCTGTAATCTCAGCAACTCATGAGCTGGAGGCAGGAGGATCTTGAGTTTGAAGCCAAAGGCAGCCTATGTAATTTAGAGATCCTATCTCAAAATAAAAAGTAAAAAATTTTCTGGGTGTGTGGCTCAGTGGTAGAGTGCTTGCAAAAGCATGCATGAGGTGCTGAGATGAACCCCTTAGGACTGAAAAAAAAATCAAGGAAGAAATTAAAGTATTAGAAACAAACAAATAACAACAAAAATTACAAAGACTTGGTGAAACTGAGTTGGTTCTTTGAAATGATAAATAAGATTGATAAATCTTTAGCTAACAACAACAAAAAAAATGGAGAAGGTCCAAATGAATAAAGTTATAGATGAAAATGAAGTGATTACAATGAATCCCAGTGAAATAAAGAGACACGTTAGGGAGTACTTTGATAACCTGTATTCCCCTAAAAGGACAACACAGGGGAAATTGATGAATTTGTCAATATTTATGACTTATTAAAAATAAATCCTGATGTCATAAATGGTTTAAATATAAACCTATAACTAGTAACAAAATCAAGACAGTAATAAAGAATGTTCTAGTTAAAAAAGCTTAGCTTTGGGCAGGTATACAGCCAAATTTTACCAAACCTTTAGAGCAAAATTAATTCCTATTCTCCTTAGATTATTTCACAAAATAGAAAAGAAAGGAATTCTTCCAAATTCATCTATGAAGCCAGTACACAGAAGCCAAACAAAGACTCAACAAAAAAGAAAATTATAGACCAATTTCTTTGATGAACATTGACAGAAAAATTCCCAACAAAATACTTGTGAACAGAATGTAGCAATATATACAGAAGATTATACATCATGATCAAGTGGGCTTTATTCCATAAATGTAAGGTTGATTCAGCACATGCAAATCAATAAATGTAATACAATACATACATGGACTTAAAGGCAAGAATCATGTGGCCATTTCAATAGATGTAGAAAAAGCCTTTGGTAAAGTCTAACAAGTCTTTATGATAAAAGTCTTGAAGAAATTAGGAATTGAGGAAACATTTCTTAACATCCTTAAGGCTATATGTGACAAACCTACAGCCAATATTATACTAAATGTGGAAAAATGAAAGCATTCTCCCTTAAATCCAGAACAAAGCAAGGATATTTGCTCTTTTTGCTCTTATTTAATATAGGGATCAAAGTACTAGTTAGAGCAATTAGATATAAGAAGTAAATAAAAGGCATATAATTTGGGAAAGAAGAAGTTGATTTACTTTTATTTGCAGATGAGATGGTGCTATACTCAAAGATCCTAAAATCTCTATTGGAAAACTTTTAGATACAGTAAATTCTTTCAGTAATGTAGCTGGATATAAATAAATATTCAAAAATCAGTTGCACTCTTATGTGCCAACAATCAACAGGAGGAATAATAATCCTGTTTGTAATAGCCCCTAAAAATGAAATATCTAGGAATTGATCTAATTATAGATCTAATTAAAGATCCTAAAGATCTTTTTGCCTGCAGCGGTAGCCCTGTGGCATCCGATCCCGTCAGATCTCGGAAGCTAATCAGGGTCGGGCCTGGTTAGTACCTGGATGGGAGACCGTCTGGGAACACCAGAAGCTGTAGGCTTGGGAGAAGGACCTGGCAACCCCCTCCCAAAAATCAATCTGCCATTGAAAACCCGATGAACAGCAGAGAAGCACTGACAATAGTGTTTCCCCTGTTGTACAGAGGGTTGCTATGAGTCGGATACCCACTCGACGGCACCTAACAACAACAACAAAGATCTTTTTAATCATAATTTGAAAATAGTAAAAAAGGAAATAAATAAGATACTAGAATATGGAGGAACCTCCCTTGCTAATGGTTGGGAGAATCAACATTGTTAAAATGGATATTCCTCCAAAAATACAAATTCAACAAAATTTCCATTAAAATCCCAACTAAGTACTTTGAAGAAACTGAGAAAAATATCCAAAAATTTATTTGGAAACATAAAAGACTTCTAATATCCAAAACAATTCTAACCAGTAAAACCAGTGCAGGAGGCATCACAATATCTAATTTTAATTTATACTAAAGGCCATAACACTAAAAACTGCTTGGTACTGGCACAAAAATAGGTAATAGATCAATAGAATAGAATAGAATAGAATAGAAGATCCAGCTATAAGCTCACACACTTACAACCAATTGATCTTCAATAAAAGTGGCAAGAACACAAAATGCAAAAAAGATAGTCTCTGTAGTAGATGATGCTGGGTAATCTGGATGTCCAGATGTAGAAAAATAAAAATCGATCTATATCTTTAACCCCATACTGAAATCAATTCAACATGGATCAGAGATCTCAAACTAAAACTGGTCACTCTGAAACTGCTGAAAAGAGACAGTAGGTAGTACACTTCAACATATATGTGTAGGAAAGTTCTTTCCTAACATAACTCCAATTCCCAGGAAATAATACCAAGAATTGATAAATGGGAATATATAAAATTGAAAAGCTTCTAAGGATATAATTAATAGAGTGAATATTGAACCTACAGAATGGGAGAAAATCTTTGTAATCTATACATCCAACAGAGGTTTAATGTTAAGAATGTACACAGAATTTTTAAAACACCAGAAAAATGAACAATCTGATTAATAAATGGGAAATGGAATTGAACAGATAATTTTCAAAAGAAGAGACACAAATAGCCAAAAAACATGAAAAAAATGTTCAACTTCCATAGCCATTAGAGAAATGCAAATCAAAACTACACTTAGATTTCAACTTACTCCTATTAGAGTGACTAACATCAACAAAACAAAAAACAAGTGCTGGTGAGGATGTGGCTATGGGGGAAAGCACTCTTTTACATTGCTCATGGGATAGTAAACTAATACAACCACTAATGGAAAGCAGTATGGAGGTTATTGGGAAAATGAAAAATTAAACTACCATTTGATCCTGCAATTCCACTTTTAGGTATATACCCTAAGGAAGCTAAGATTTTATTCCATAGAGACACTTGCTCTTCCATATTTATTGAAGCAATGTTCACAATTGTAAGGTTATGCAATCAGCCTAAATGTCCTTCAACAGGAGAATGGATTAGAAAAATATGATATATATATATATATATACACACAAATATATATATATGTACATTTTGTGTGTATACAAACACACACACACCATGGAGTACTACATGGCTGTAAAGATGAATGAAATTACAGCATTCACAGCTAAATATGTGACAGATGGGCTTGGAGATAATCATCTTAAGTGAAAAAACTCATCTCAAAAAGAGAGCTATCACATGTTTTCAATTATATGGAGAAGGTAAATGCAAAGGCTACTACTTTTAGTTGTTTTGTTAGAGTTTGTACGTATTTATTACTTATTTACAATTATCATTATTTATATTATTTATTTATTCATTGCTTGGTGAAAAAAATTTTTCCGAAAAGATTAGAACTCTTTACTTTTAGAAGGGACTTATATTTACCAATTCTAATGTTTAATATATTATAGTTATAGAGTCAAACATTTGTTAAAATCCTTTTTAAAATGGTTAATATTCATCAGCCTTATTTTTTTAAAAAAGAAAAGTTTGGGCTAAATGAAAGAAAAATGTTACAAAAAAGTATATATTGTAAGATTCTGCTTATTTGAAATGTCAAGAATAGGTAAATCAGCTGGGCACAGTTGTGCATGCCTGCAATCCCAGAGACTCGAGACAGAGGCAGGAGGATTGCAAATTTGAGACCAGAGGCAGTCTGCGTAATTTAGAAAGACCTTGTCTCAAAAAGTAAAAATATGGGCTGGGGGGTGTAATGAAGTGGTATAGCACTTGCAAAAGCATGCAAGCGTGAGGCCCTGGGTTCAACCCCCAGTATTGAGAAAAAAAAAAAATCCATAGTGACTGGTGGTTGTATAGGGCTGGGGTGCCTATAAGAGATCATAGTTAAGCAGATAGGGCTTCTTTTGGGGTTTATGAAAAAGTTCTAAAGTTCATTAAAATGATAATTGTACAACTCTGTGAATATACTAAAAACTATTGATTAAATACTCTAACTGCATGAAGTATATGGTTCATAAATTATATATCATTAAAAATATTTTAATAATAATAATAAAGCAGAGAGAAAAAACCACCACAGTTAAAAAATGTTTCCTAAGAACATAGTGTTAAACATGTTGCATAGGCAAGAAACTGTAAGTATTATCATTACAAAACCTTCAAGTTTATAAAGCATTTCTACAAAAACATAAAAATAAAAAGAAAGAAAGAAAGAAAAAGAAAAGATAGTATGAAGCCAAAGGTGAAGAAAACTAGCATAAAGGGCCAATGATAAAAGAAAACCAGTGAATGCAGAAGGAAGAGAGTTCAATTAGGTAAAGCAGGGTTTGCAAGTGAGTAGATGAAAATGTTGAATTAGCTTCAGTTCATAGAAAAGCAACTATCTCTAGCAACCTGAGGACATGAGGACCATGTGAGCCAGAGCACCCAGGTTAGGATGCTGGACAAGGAACTGAGCAGCAGTCTCAGCCTGACTCCAGGAAAGCATGTGCTAGGCAGAAAGTCTGCTTTCCTCACACCATCAGGCTAAAACTGATTGTTCAAGGGCAGAGAAGCATGATGGAATAAAAATAAATCACACCCACTTCTAGTGGTGACAAGCAAGAACCTGCAATATGCTGATCTGTTTGCAGTCTGATACCCTGGGATTTCTCACTTATACAAAAGTAGTTCCTTATACTCTAAATAGTTTGACTGAGTGTGATTTTCCTGATGACACATCACAGAGACATGGTCCTGAGGGTGATCATCAGACAGCACTGTGTTCCCAGCCCTGATGGTCAAGAACATAAAAAGATCAGTGACTAACACAGAAATCCTCTTGGGCAGAAGGACCCTGACTGTTTGTCACTGTTAGTATTATCACTTTCCTCCTGTTCCCCTCTGTAGCCTATGAAAGATTCTAAGATGAAATGGGGCTTGAAACCATACCTCAGTGAAACACAGAACACTCCATGGCAAGGAAGATGAAAGGAATGTCACAGAAGAGGGTGGTAATTGAAGCTGGTGCTTCAGAAAAGCATCGAGGGTGAGTGCTCTGGAGAAGTTTGGATGATCACATTGACAAGTTCCTGATCTTGTGGTATTTACCTGAGCAACTCAGCTGTCTCCAGAGACAGTCCTATTGGCCAGAGATGTACTATGATTCTGCTCAGCCTATGTGATTTTTAAGGTGAAATGTGCCTTGATTCCATCCTATGCTCGTTAGCCTTTGGTTCCCATACTCTTTTGGCTGACTAACGTCGCAGGAGGTTCCAAAGAGGCATCATCCCTCAGAAATGCTAACTCTCTGCTAGCTAAACCACAAATCTCCAGACCTGGGTCTTCAGCCTGGCTTGGCTTCAACAAAGCAGGTGATTACAAGGAAATAGAAAACATATCCTGCTTTGACTTAGCTGCTTCTTGGCTTTGAGACTTGCCAGGTCTGTTTCTCACTCCCACACAGTTCCCTATCATGGCTCAAGCTGCTGAGGAAGTGACTGGCAGAAACTCAGCCCAGAGGGCCCCTGTCTTCCTTCCGTGACAGATGCTGCAGGGAAATACTCTCCAGAAGTTTTACATTTGGTGTTTTGAGAAACAAAATGCCTCATTACTTCCCCTGCCTGGGCAGTCTCTTTCCTCCCCAGGCTACCAGCATCTAACGTGCAGCAGCTCCACAACGCAGGAAAGAATGTGTGGTCCTATATCCAGCTGGCTTTCAAAGAGATCAGAGTCCACTTCCCAGGAATATTCAGTGGTTTTGATAGACAGCTGAATTCTTGTGAAAATTACTTTGGTCTTTGGCTCCCAAATAACAGATTATTTTTCCCCAGAGAAAATTGTTACTTGTAGTGAGAAGAATAAAAAAGACAAAATTTGTTTTGATTTGCATTAGTAGCCTAGTTTTCTCTTAATGTACTAACCATCACATGATTGAGGACTTGTCAGTGTGGTCCTGTGGCCTCCAGAGGACTTGGCCTCCCCGCCTCCCTGAAACATTGCCTCCTATGGCCACGTTTCCCCATCACATTGCTTTTGTTCTCTTTGTTGAAGAGTATTTCTTGCATCACTCAGGTAAGGCTTCAAGTCTCATTTCATCTTAGAATCTGTTGTAGACTGTAAAAAAGAGAAGTGATATTACTAAATACTTATATAAGACAAATTCTATGAATCTTTACAACTCAGGACTGTGAACAACTTCATGTTAAATTTATAATGCAAATGTTGATATCATTGACACTATGTCAGCTGTATGATTTACACTAGATCTCTAGAAGGCAGTATAAAAAGGTTTAATTCAATTTCATAAATATTTGGTGAGAACTATATGCATGGTAACATCTTTGCATAGAATCATGCAAAAATAGCTAATAAGTGATTTTTGATGAGAACTAATTTATATTATTCTGGGAGGTTTTTTGTTTTGGTTTTGGGATCTTTTGAAAAGAATGGAAAATGTACTCACTATTCTCTCATTTCAAGTCACAGTTTCATTGAGATTTCAAACTACCATATTTTAGGGAACTTTCAAACACCCTTCAAGTGAAGTTTTTATTTCTTTTTAAATTGGAACAAAAAATAGTGGAAGAACACATTACCTATGGAAAGGTATATTTCATGTTAACATTCTTTTTTAAAGTTTTAAGAAATTAAAGAGAATCTCCAAGTAAAAACCATCCAAATCATTAGCACAGGTCCTATCCATAATGTTAACAGCAGATTCGAAGAAGTGAAATTAGGGATGATTGTAAATGCATTGTTTATTCTTAATCCATCAAATCTGACATAACTCATCCTCCTTAAATTTTGTTTTATCTTGTTTTATTTCCTTTTATTTTTTAAAGACAAAGTCCATGTAGCCCAGGCTGGCCTGGAACTCACAATGTTGCTGAGACTGGTTGGACCTAAGATCTTCCTGCCTAACTAAGCCTCCCAGTGCTAGCTTACAAATTTGTGCCACCATGCCCAGTGTGATTGATTCTTTTGCAGATATGGTTGTGGTTTATTTTCTAATAAAATAGGCCAACGTGAAGAAAATACTGCCTAAAACTATGCATCTTGGACAGTACGTTCTTAAGGGAGGAAAAGTGTGGGGTGCACGCCTCCTGGTCCTGCCTGGATGTTCCCAGGAGCGGCACTGCTGTGCACTCAGATACTAAACACAATTCACTCGGAACCCTCGGATGAGGGGCACGGACTCCTGCGGCCCTCGGGATGCTGGCAGAGATGGGAGAAAGGAAAAGCCTCAGGCGTTTTTGCCTTCCAGGGGCAAACACCCGTGTTGGTCGTCTCAGTGTTCATGAGGAGACAGCTGTTGCTTCGTTGGTGATCAGATGGAGAGCAGGTTCTTTCCTTGTTGATGGTCGCTGTGGGGACAGCGGTTCTTTTTTCACCGAAGTTCAGGGTCAGAGAGCTGGAAAGCTCTTTCCTCATTGTTGGTCTAGGCAAGCATGGGGTCTTTGCTTGTTGGTGGTTGAAGATCCAGGCCAAAAGGGTCAAGCTGTTTCCTTGCTGATGGTCCAGGTGAGAGGAAGGCAAAAAGGATAGAGCTGCCACTGTATAGCTATTTATATAGCTCGCCCACGGAATGGCCTGAGCCAATCAGCTTTAAGTCCATTTGTCCAATCAGGTTCAGGGGATTTGTGAAGGGTTTTGTACAAACATGCAACCAAGTTACTTTCATTTTCCCTAGATTTCTAATTTACAAACCAGATATTCAAAAGCCGTTTTCCCAGCTTGGGGGTTTTGCCAATTTCCTCCCAATTTTTCCTTACCGAAAAGTAGTGGTCATGAAGGCTTTTATGCTTTTTGTTCTTATTTATTTATCTTCGCGGTTCTTGGGGCTGAACCAAGGCCCTACACATACTTTGCAAGCACTCTATCACTGAGTTGCACCCCTAACCCATTATTTTTTAATTTTTAAAAAATCAAGACAGGGTCTTGCTAAATTGCACAGGCTGCCTCTGGACTTGAATCTGTGATCCTCTTGCATCTACCTCCCCAACTGTTGGGGTTACAGGTATGTGCCACCATGCCCAACTTTTGTGATTCTTTAAAACAAAACTTTACGTTGAGGCAAACTTCAAAAATAGCATTAAGCAATTGTTTACAACATTGTCTTAAAGAGGTTGTAATTCAGTGCCCTTGTAGTGAGGTTTTTGGGTAGGGGAAGGACATGGGAAGGACAGCACTGGGAAGGGTTTAACCTCACTCTCATTGTACTTAGGGGCAGGACAGATTGTGGCCTCCATGTGTAATATGGGCCATGGTGAGAAACACAATTCCCTGCAAAGAATTCTCCTTTCTGATACCAGAGCACCTGCTTGGGATGGACTTAAGATTTTGGTTCTACTTCTTAACAACTGCACAAATTTAGTGGCAACTATGACAGCAACAACTGCAGGAGCAACAGCTGTCATTGAATCTTAACATTTACCAGGCACTGTTGTAGGCATTTTATACTTATTCACATAGTTGATCTTCACTACAACTCCTAGAGGTACGTAGTAGTACCATTTCTTTTTTCCAGGTGAAGGATATCAGGGACAGGAAGGGCAGGAAATTTGCCTAAGATCACAAAGGTAGTAAATTTTAATCTCTATGCTCTGAGTATTAGTTACTTTTCCTATAAAATATGTGAAGATTAAATCATAAAGGCAAAGAATCTGATGTTCATTAAGCAGATGTATTATTGATAGTTCCTTTATATTAAAAACCCTTCTCCTAACATCCTTCTGGTATAAATGCATCATTCCGCATTCTATTTAGCAGTTGTTAATTTACCAAATTTACAAGCCAACTATGAGCCAGGAAAGAAGCACAAAACAATCAAAATAATCCAATCAAAATAAGCAATCAAGCCTCTTGCCCATTATCCTAGTAGAGCCCTTGGGAGCTTTGTTACAAGGCTTCCCAACTCATAGATGATTAGAAATGCAAATTAGAAAGGGAGGCGGCTGCTAGGAGCAAGCACATTGTCAGGAGCAAGTCCTGACAGCTGCCAGTCTGGCTGCAGTAGGGATGAACTGAAGCCAGACAAAATTGGAAACTGCAGACAGTCTGGGTTCTCTGGGGAAGGTGCAATCCTTCATAAAGATCACCAGCCCTGTGGGAAGCCTATTCTGGCACCTCCTCACCCATTCTGGCAGACCTCTGTCTCATCAACACCCCATCCAGCCCTGTTCACAGTTCAAGCATAGCCTCTGTTGCCCTGGACTAAAGTACCTTGTCATCAGCATTCTCATCCTAATTAGACTGTAAGCTTCTTAAATGGGAGGGCATTATCATAGTCATCCAAGGTCTCTGAGTCTCTCTTTGAATGGATCTTCACCATTTGTTGAATAAATGATTGTTGATTTAATACATTCTGAAAAAGAAGTTTAAATTCTTGTTTCCAAAGCTAGGAAAATATGCAAAGAATTTTGAGAAACCTTTTGTTTAAAACCATTAGAACTTTAAAAAGGGAACTTAAAACAGGTCAGCTCCAATAGCCTGGAAAATTAATATCAGTGAGGAGCACAAATTACCTGAGGATTCTGGATAAAGTAGGCAGAGCACTGTACAGTAACCTATAGGTGAGGAGAGGACCCGCAAGAAAAGAGGAAATGGAATCTTGAGAGAGCCTGGGAGATCTAAGTGGAGAAGGAGAAGGAGGGTATGGGAGACACGGACTGAAGAGGAATATGAGCAATGTCACAATTGTCCTGACAACCTGCCCTTGGTCTTCCCTTTTCCCAGAAAAAAGTGGCATTTTTACAGGAAATGTGGAAGATTTATTTCAGTTGCTTTGAAGTGGCATCAACCTTATCCGTTTGAAAGAATGAACATAGGCAGGATAATAAAATGAGATAATAATTTATCAGATAAATCATGAAAACCCTGTGATTCAGGGAAGGATGATCTCAGAAAATACAGAGAAAAAACCTCTGGCTGATAAAGAAATAGACTCCAAATAGACTTAGGAACGGAGAATTCATGAGTATCAAGATGGGGCTGTTTTGTAGAGCTGAGGGCAAGGAGGAGAGACAGACAGGAAGTGAATTAGAGGGTGTCATGTTCCTAGGGATGGAGTGCCTGCAGCTGTAGCACTATGGCATCAGATCTCCGAAGCTAAGCAGGGTTGGGTCTGGTTAGTACTGGGATGGGAGACTGCCTGGGAACACCAGGTACTGTAAGCTTGGGAGAATGACCTGATAACCCACTCCTAAAAAAATCAATCCACCATTGAAACCCTTTTAATAGCAGAGAAGCACTGACAGTGCTTTGCCTGTTGTATGTAGGGTCCCTATGAGGGGGATACCGACTCAATGGCACCTAACAACAACAACAGGGATGGAGTAAAAGAGTGGGGTTATACACTACAAATCTGGATATGGGGTAGAGAGAGCAGACATACTGTCACTGGCAGTTCAGTGGAGGGATGCAGCTCCATGGGCCTCAGGAGTTGCCCTGGTTGGACTTCTACTCAGGTAAGTGGGTCCTTGGCTTCTTCACAGAAAAGAATTGCAAACAAGTCAGAAAGTCAGAAAGAGTGAAAGGAAGTTATAAAGCTATGTTATTGTTTGTTGTTAGGTGCCGTCGAGTCGGTATCCGACTCATAGCAACCCTCGTAGGGTTTTCAATGGCTGACTGTTTCGGGATTGCCTTAGGAGTGGATTGCCAGGCCCTTCTCCCATTTTTGCGGTGCTGGGAATTGAACTTGGGGCCTCAGAGACTGCAGTGCAGTGCTCTACCAACTGAGCTAAATCCCAGCCCATAAAGCTATAGACTTGATTAAATACACATTTTACATTGTGTGTGTGTGTGTGTGTGTGTGTGTGTGTGTGTGTGTGTGTGTGTGTGTGTGTGTGTT
>VMDO01037788.1:0-14036 GCA_007922755.1 Pedetes capensis
ACTCTACCACTAGGCAGCACCCTCAGCCAAATTTTTACTTTTTATTTTGAGACAGAGTTTCACTAAATTATGCAGGGTGGCTCTGGCCTTGAACCTATGATCATCTTGCCTGGGATTACAGGTGTGAGCTAACACTGGGCTTCCTCTCTGACTTCTAACTAAAAAAGCATAACTCTTTCTTTTTCTTTCCACCTCCTTTATCCCAACATTGACTAATGTCCTGAGCCTACTTGTTTTAACTTTTAGTGCTCTCTCTCTCAATAACCCTATAGACCATCCTCAAATCCCTATCTGTGTTCATCTTTTAAATTCTTTTATTAACAACACCAAATGCCAGGAGGATGGTCTCTCTGTACCTGATAACATCAATAGAAAGGATATCAGATATTATTTGAACAAAATTATGCAGAATATAGGAAGTACATCCAAAGTTTCCTACAGAAATTCATGTTCTGCTTCAACTTTGAATTAACTTTGTATCTATAGGCAAACATCCACCAAAATTTGTCCTTGTACTATCTCTACCAAAACCAGTATGTTTTCTCATTCACTCCCAACTAAAAAATAGAATCTGTACAAAAACACCCACAAAACTTCTATTTCTGAGGTTTTATCTGGATGAGATTTTACTCATAAAAGGCCTATTGTAAGCCTTTTTCATGAGAAGACTATTGCATAGGCAAAGAAGGAGGGTTTTCTGCATAGTCATTATTTGCATCTTTGGTGATGCTATTAAAAGTTTTAGATCTTTGAGTTTAATTTAAATCTACTATATAGATCTTCAAAAATCTCAATAATAAGTTGGGATATTATACTTTTTGTTGTTGCAGTAGATTTCACCTTGGCACATCGAAATTTGCTTGTAATTTTGGAATCAGAAAATACTTCTGGTAGTAGTTCATTCAACAGTTACTTGAGCTGAAAGACTAATGATGATCTATATAGGCATAATGATGATCTGTAATAGGCCATTACAACTTCTGCTGTGACTATTCTATCTTCTTCATGTGATTTTCTCTAAATCCAAAAATGTGTTGTTTATCACTATCTTTAGTACTAGTTGAAGAAATCATACACGCCTCATACGTCACTGTTAGTATATGCTGGTGTCTGACTTTTCCACAATTTTCCATATTGAATGAACAATATTGTACTCTATAAAAAGGTTTGAAAGGACTTATTCCTTATTTAATAAATACCTACTGTTTATAAAATTCATCACACTTACACTTGTCTTTGGCATTTTGAGGTTGAAATATATACAAATAAAAATAGATGATAGCAACCAACTACATGAATTGAAAGATTGAATTTGAAAATCTCACTACCACAGCAGTTTATCCATCACTCAATGTCTGTAAACAAGGGCTGAAAGTTTGAAAGGTTGTGAGTTTTCAAACTGATAATAAATTGGTGCAAAAAGGAAGAACTTCCCAATTGCCTGAAGGGAGATCTGTACTTCTCAGGTATATTTTCCCTGACAAAGCCAGAGTTGATCATATATAAAGTTTTGGATAGTCTGAGGGGAACAAAGATTGGCAGAAATTTTGAAGTGGGAGATTTTAGAGGCTGATAGACTTCCAGCTGTGTCCTCTGGACACTAGAGCAAAAGTTGCTGTACACTGGATGACTTTCAGAAGGAAGGGCACTGGTAGGAAGCACTTGCTAATTGGCTACTATGTGGAGATATTAGGCTATCACTGTTGGGCTGGCTTTCAGGACTGGAGTTTTATCAGTGATTGGCTGATTTTCAGAAGCCTAAAGTGGTCACTGAACAGCCAATTTATAGAAGTTCAGTTACTAGAATGAGGTTGTCATTGACAGCTAATTGTACTGATCAGAAGTCACATCTACTGAATTGTTGTTATTTGTTTTCAGCTCGGTATTTGGCAAAGAACAGACTTTTCCTTTCTTGAATATCTTCTTAATTCTAAGTCTCCTCTGTAAACATTCTATACAAAGCTATTGATATCAAGATAAAATCACTCTTGTCAGACCCAAAGTACAGCCAGAAATCCATGAAGTGGGGTGGGGATGGGGCCTCATACTGTGTACCTGAGACAAAAACTATCACAAGGAGTTTCTACAACACATCTGAAAGTCCTTGACACCCTACACACATCTCATACCTTATCCACCTTCAATTCCTTACTCCTTCTGCATGTCCATACATATTTTTGTACCAAAGTTGATCACAAGAAATTCTTCATTACTGCAGAAGTTCAGGTTAAGACAATTGCCTAGCAACAATTGTCTCTATTAATGGGCTAATGTCAGCTTCTGCAGTGAATTTTTGTCACCAAGGAACGTTATTTCAGAGCAGCTTAGGTAGATTTCATTTTGCCTTTAAAAGTTTCCCTTTACCCTAGACTCTCCAGACGAACCTGTGACTTGTCATAGCCTATGCATCCTGGAGTTGGGATTTAGCTCAGTTGGTAGAGCCCTGCAGTGCAGTCTCTGAGGTCCTGAGTTCAATTCCCAGCACCGCAAAAAATGGGAGAAGGACCTGGCAATCCACTCCCAAGGCAATCCCAAAACAATCTGCCATTGAAAACCCTATGAGGGTCGCTATGAGTCAAATACCGACTTGACGGCACCTAACAACAATAACAAGTGACTCTCAGATATTTATGAGAGAAGGACCTGGCAATCCACTCCCAAGGCAATCCCAAAATAGCCATTGAAAACCTTATGAGGGTCGCTATGAGTCAGATACCGATTCGATGGCACCTAACAACAACAACATGCATCCTGGATTGCAATCTCTTGTCATCTATTCCCAAATAATTTTAACTTTTTCAAGAGCCACCTCCTTGTTTTATTTAGACTGGCATTCTTTTGATCTTCCTTCAACCAAATCAGCAGAAGAAACGATATTTCTTTGTGAAAGTATAATTTTAACTGGCCTACAGCCTTATCACCCTAGTGTCCAATCTCGCCAGATCATGGAAGCTACACTAGGCCAGGCCTGGTTAGTACATGGATGGGAGGCCACCTGTGAATACCCAGTGCTGTAGGTTTGGGAGAAGGACTTGGCAACTCACTCCTAAAACAATCAACCATTGAAAACCCTGTGAATAGTAGAGGTGCACTGACAATAGTGCCATGCATGGCACAGTGTTGGGTAGTGTTTTGTTCTGTTATACATAGGGTCACTATGAGTTAGACCTGACTTGATGGCACCTAACAACAACAATTTCAACTAGTGTTCTCTTAAGTAATTTAATTGTCAATTACTATGGTTAAAATAGCTCTAATGCTAAATTTTGTAACTTTTTATAAAGACCAAGCACAAGACATTTTTGTTGTTGTTGTTGTTAGGTGCCGTTGAGTCGGTATCTGACTCATAGTGACCCTCATAGGGTTTTCAATGACTGACTATTTCGGGATTGCCTTGGGAGTGGATTGCCAGGCCCTTCTCCCATTTTTGCGGTGCTGGGAATTGAACTCGGGACCTCAGAGACTGCAGCACAACACTCTACCAACTGACCTAAATCCCAGCCCACAAGACGTTCAGGATGTCCTAATAACGTCAACTTGAAGACAAAAATGTGCCTGACTCATCCTATGGTATTTTCAGTTGCATCATATGCTAGTATGAAGCTGGACATCGAATAAGGGAAACAGGAGAAGAATTGGTGCTTTTAAATTATAGTGCTGGAGATGAATATTGAATATACCATGGACTGCTAAAAGAATGAACAGATCCATCACAGAAGTGTAATTAGAGTCCTCCTTGGAAGCAAGCATGCTTAGACTCTGTCTTACATTTTTTGGACATGCCAGGAGAGACCAGTCCATGGAGAGGGACATAATGTTTGAGAGAGTGTCAGGTCAATTTAAAAAAGGAAGACCTTTAACTAGACGGATTAACGCAGAAGCTGGAAAAATGGGCTTAAACATAAAAAGATAGTGTGTGTGGCACACTGTTGGGTAGTGTTTCATTCTGTTGTACATAGGGTCACTATAAGTCAGACCCAACTCAACAGGACCTAACCACAAAAACAACAAAGTCAATACATGATGCAGAATGAAAATCGTTTAGAGTACATGTG
Source organism: Pedetes capensis (assembly GCA_007922755.1). Taxonomy (NCBI): domain Eukaryota; kingdom Metazoa; phylum Chordata; class Mammalia; order Rodentia; family Pedetidae; genus Pedetes; species Pedetes capensis. Next base: position 4,056 of record VMDO01037788.1, read on the forward strand.
CTGTATATTTAAGACCTCAATATACAGGACCTCTGGGAACCCTAAAGTGCATATCTGAGGAATAGTCTTCTAGCACTGAGCTTTCCTAGGATTACTCAACAGGCACACTAGAGATCTGTGGTTGTCAAGCCCCACTCTCCCAAGGAAGAAGAAGTAGTACTGAGTGAGTAGAACTCTGAGCTTACAGTCCTCAGTATACTCAAACTGCTTGTCCTCCCTCATGCTCATGGATTGGAGTTCTGGGGAAGGTTTCTGCTGTACTGATAAGTCTCATGTCTAAAATTTTCATAACCACTACCTCCTAGTTAGATGCAAGATGCATTACAGAGTCTCAGACTCCAGGGATCAAGATTGCCTCTATTTAGTTCCTTGTATGTCAGGAGAAACTTGAGTTACTGTGGAGTTTCCAACACCCAAAACAAATATAGCAGTTAGAGCAGGCAAGTTCCTGGGTAATGTGGGAATAAGATCAGTCTTGAACAAAGATTATGAAGAATAGAATCCTAAAATGGACCTAAGATAGAAGGTGAGAGATTGAAAAGTTAAGAAATACAGCTATGTATTTAATGTAAGTCACAAACATGTAGGCATAAGAAAAGGGACACATATATGCTTAGAAAAGATAGCTTAAGGAAACACAGGAAAACTTTCTCTTAGTGGATATCTTGTTGCTGTTGTTGTTGTTAGGTGCTATCGAGTCGTATCGAACTCATAGCGACCCTCATAGGGTTTTCAATGGCTATTTCGGGATTGCCTCGGGAGTGAATTGCCACGTCCTTCTCCCATAGTGGATATCTAGGTAGGTAATTTTCCACTTTAAGCTCTTCCCTGGATTTATTAAGCTTTACATAATTTTGTTTTCCAACTGTGTTTTCAGGAAAGGAGATGATATCCCATAGCATGCAGGATACTATATAGATAAAACACTTGATTTTATCTAGACTTATGGTATGAGTAGGCTGCTTACTAAAAATTATTGGCTGATGAACTAAAGTGTAGTTGTAGCCAGTGAATTTAAGGGATTTTATAGTTTTAAGGAGCATAGTGGTTTGGGGAGTGTCAATTTTAACATTTAAGGGTTTTATATCCAATATTTGGCCAATAAAAGTGGGTTCAGAACTAAGCATATTAGTTATTTGGGGAGTATTGGCCAATATAAGAAACTTTAAGAGGTGAAAGTAAAACAATGATTTATAAGAGCTGTGAGGAGGAAAATGTATTAGGAAGGAATAGGAATTTTTTAAAGTAAATTTATGTGAATGTTCCAGATGGAGAGAAAAAGGAAAACTGGTGTAGTTAAACAAAGTAAAATGCTATGTTGTGAGTACAGACATCCAAGTAAAGTGGTTAGAGCTTGTGGCAAGTTACCTAATACCACCACATGAATGATTTTTGTTCCCAGGAGGATAGTAAAACAGTGTGAGACATTTATGATGGAGAAATCAGCCCATTTTCTACTATGAAATGGCTCTTATGTCCATGAAAGAGATTATGATTCTCTCTTAAGTGTTTAGGGATATTTTTGGACACAAAGCACTTGGTCCTTCAAAAGTATAACATTAAGAAAAATATCTAGTCTGTGTTTCTTCTTTTGGTTTAAGGTTAGGCATTCCCTGACATGATAATTTTCCTTAAAATGTTTTCAAATATCTATGTCAACAGTGGGTTTCAGAAAAGAATTTGGGTCAGGTGTATTAGATTCCTTTCTAATTTTTTAAGGTGATGACCCATGACCTCATAGTAACTTGACTTAGATTTTCCAAGGTTGGCATATTCATGAATGTGGGCCAGAGTGTGAATCTCAGCTATATTCCAATTAATCTTACGATTTTGTATGATTTCTTTGTTAGAAATTTAGTCAAGTGACATAACTGATGACTCAGGATGGAACAGTATGGCAAATAAAGAGAATCCTGAAAAATCCTTCCAAATATGTTTAATCTATGTTTAAAGTTGAAAACAGATTTCTTTCTCTCATTGTTGCCTGTGTTCTTGTTTTTGTGACCAAATTTGGAGGTGAAAATTAAATGAGTAGAATCAAGATTTTCACCAATTTTCTTAGCTTTGTGAAAAGTACTTACACTGTTTTGATTAATCTGATATTCTCATTTAGAGTGATCCATCTAGCAGTTTTCAGCCAAAGGCCAACATCTCCCAGGTCCACAAAGGAAATTGCCATTTGATAAAAAGCATTGTTGCCAGGCACAGAGGCACATGCCTGTAATACCAGGGATTCAGGAGGTAGGGGCAGAAGTATCACAAGTTCAAAGCAAGAGGCAGCATGTGTAATATAGCAAGACCTTGTCTCAAAATAAAAAGTAAAAAATGGGTTGAGGATGAAACTCAGGGGTAGGACATTTGCAACGCATGTGTGAGGCCCTAGGTTCAATCTCCCAGTATGGGGAAAAAATTCTTGCTGAGCAGATTACAAAGAATACCCTGAGCAGAATGGAAAATTGCTGTCAAATTTTCCAAGCATCCAGAAAATATTTAACAATGGCAACAAGTTGAAAGGAAGACCAGATTTGAAAATTGCATTCTCAATTTGTTACTCTCTGTGGTTTTGAGCTCTTGGAGATCCCCTGATGAGAAGAGGGCTGCCTAAAATTTAAGTGACTATGGAGAGTTGGGAGTAGAAAAGCTAGAATGATAAAGGTTTGACAAGAGAGAAGGAGGTAGGACTGTTGAAGGCAGACAGAATAAAGGGTTGAAGGGAGCTTAGATCAGAGGTGGTTAATAAAAAGTGAAAGTAAATAGAGGTGATGTGATGGAAAAGAATAGGTCTTAGGCTTTGAATAACAGAGACAGTTTTTAAAATAACTAATGGCTTCTGAAAATGTTTTGTGGGAGACAAGTTCCACCTGTTCATACTGGATAAATTAGCAGACCATTGTTTGGGTGAGGTCTTGGATATGCAGGACTCAGAGACCTCTAGCAAGTGAACCAGTCTGGAGATACTCCAGATCACAAAAAAACAACAACAACAGCAATACTCAAGTTTTGAGCAGTGTTTTACTATTTTTGGAGAAATAAAATGGAATTAGAACTTTAAAGATATATCATGTACCTTGTGTTGGAGGTGAATGGAGTATTACAGTTTGAGGGTTTCCCATGATAATGAAAGGGAACACCTGTCAGTGTTAAAGCTTTTAATCCAAGGTGTGATTTCCCAGGACAGACTCAGGGACATTAATCTCACTCAGAAAAGAAATGGGACATAACCAAATGTATGATTTTCCAAGAAATAATTAGAGTCATTAATCTCATTCAGGACACAGAAATGGAGAATAAAGAAGAGAGTACATAAATAAGGGGGAAATAAGGCCAAATCCTTACCATCTTAAAAAAAAAGGAACAAATGTCCAACTCATAGTATAAGAAATTGTGACTGACCATCTTAGATCCTAATTTTTCCAGCCTGGAAAGGTCACAAATGGTCCTTAAAGTCAACATTCTGTCTTCAGTGAAGACACTGGGGTGTGAAGGTCAGTCAGTACTCTATTTAACTCACATCAACATATTGTCAATATTTAACAAATGAACAAAAAGCAATTCCAGGTATTAGTAAGGAAGCATTTTAATTAGGGGAAGCTATTGTAATAATAAATACCTGCAACCATGCCACTGTGGCATCTGATCCTGTCAGATCTTGGAAGCTAAGCAGGGTCAGGCCTGGTTAATACTTGGATGGGAGACCACCTGGGAACACCAGGTGTTATAGGCTTGGAAGAAGGACCTGGCAACCCACTCCCCAAAATCAATCCACCATTGAAAACCATATGAATAGCAGGGAAGCACTAACAATACTGTTTTGCCTATTGTTTGTGGAGTCGATATGAGTCGCACACAAACTCAATGGCATCTAACAACAAACAACTACAATTGTAATAAATAGAGGTTCAAAATCTAATGCAGAAACGTCTTAGAGAAGGGTGAACCAATAAAGATGTTATATGTTAAGATCATGGGATAGGTGACTATGGAAATAGGAAAGAGATGATAAAAATCTTCCTGGGTAGTTCTGGAAACTTAATGAACTATGTTGAATATTGCAATAGCAGGAAAGTCTAGGTGGAAGTTGCTGCTTGTTTTTACACAAATGAGATATTGTTTGGGCCTGAGATGGAGAAAACAAGTTATAGTTTGGTGAGTTTACATAACATTTAGGGTTTATCTATTTTAATTAAGTCCATCTAAACTGTGCCAAGCCCAAAATTTGATGCTCCCTGTCAAGAAATACATTGAGGAAAGTGCTTGGTTTAAGATAAAGCCAGCTTTGGGGATGACCTATCAAGAAATGCATGGTCATAAAACTTCCAATGTAGGGGAAAACTAATAGGGCGGGCACTAATGGAGGTTGCAGGCAACCCAGAGGAGAATTTAGCAAGAGGTGTATGGGTGTAGGTAGTGTTCATCTGAGGGGATGTTTTGGCAGCAGGTTCGTGGATAGAGGAGGGTGCAGTCAGACTAGGGGAGGAAACAGTAGTAGTTGTATGGGTGAAGGCAGGAGTCAGACTATGGAAGATTATGGCAGATGGTGCATAGGGGCAAGAATCTTGCCAGCCTAGCCAAAGGACAGAAGGAGCCACGTGGATGTAGGATGAAGCCATCCTGAGGAGATTTGACAGGAGATGATGTGTTGGAGGAGGTCCTCATTCTAGAGGCTAATTCGGCTGGAAATTCACATGTATAAGGCACAGTAACATTGTGTAAATTCTAACAGGAAATGTAAGGGTGGAGAAAGCATCCAGATTAGGATAGCTGACACCTGGAGGAACATGGGTAGAGAAAGCATTCTGCCCAGAGGAGCAATTAGCAGGACATGCATTAGTAGAGGGTGCAGGCAGTCTAAGTATGGCCTGATGGTATGTTCGTAGGTATAGAGAGTTCCTAGCCTATGGGAAAATTCTAAACCAGGTGCATGAATAGAGTGTACAGCCAGACAAGTGGAGGTTATTGTAGGAACAAAAAGAATAGAGAGAGTATCCAGCCTAGAGGAGGATATTGCAAGAAGTATATTGGTTAAGTGTGCAGCCAGCCTAGGAGAGTAGCTAGCAGGATATGGTTGGGTGAAAGTGGTAACCAGCATGGGGAAGGACATGATACGTGGTACATGAACACAAGAATGCTCCCACCACTGTGGAGAAATGTGCTTGGGTACAGGGTGAATCCAGTCCAATGGACTTTTTAGTACATGATAGGATGTGCCTGGGGGAAAGATACAGCGAGAGTACAAGAAGGTCAGGAAGAAATAAATAGTGGACAGATTATTGGATATATGGAAAGATGTGGTAGGAGTGCATAAGTGTTAAAAGCAGCCAGCCTAGGAGAGTACTGTCAGGAGATGCATGGATAAATTTTCAGCTGTCAAGAGCATATTAGATAGGAGATACATAAGTTGTAGGTATAGCCAGGCCATAATAAAAGTGAGTAAGATGTGCATCATTGGATGTTGCAGCCAGCCTGTCAGAAACCAGTAGGATGTGCATGGAATGAATCAATATCCAGGTAGGAAGGAGTATTCAGCCTATGTCAGGAACAAGTGAGTGGTTAATTGGTAGAGGGACCATCCACCCAAATTGTAGACCAGAATGCAGCTCATAGGTGAAGACAGAACCTAGCCTAAAGGAGGAATTAATAGCAGGTATAGTGGCAGAGGTCATATTTAGCTTAGAGAAGGTGAAAAGAAGTGCATGAGTAAAGCATGAAACTAGACCAGGGGAATGTATAGAAGGAAGTAAATAGGTGAAGAAATGATTCTAGCTAGATGAGTACTTTATTTTATTTTATTTTGGCTTTTTGAGATAGAGTCTGTCTATGTAGCCCAGGCTGGCCTGCAGTTCACTTTCTAACCCATGAGTTGATCTTTCTGCCTGAGTCTCCCAAGTGCTGGGGTTACAAGCACATACCACCATGCCCAGCTTAGGTGAGCATTTTGATGAGGGCACATGGTCCATATAGAAAAGGTAAGACATAACTGGTGGTAAATGAGTTCTGAATGCAGCCAGCTTTGGGAAGATGTGGTAGGAAGTGATGTGTGAAAGTAGTATAGAGAATAACTAGGTAGAAAAATACATGAGTGTAAAGAGCTTCATGCCTAGGGAAGAACTAGGATAACATTCATGCATGGAGAGGGAAGCCTCCAAAGGAGAGTCTAGCAGTAAGTACATAGGTGAGAAACATCCAGCCTAGGGGAGCATATGGGAATAGGTAAATTAAACCAGGTTGCAACTACCTGAAAGGAGGACATGGCAAGATGTTCATGGGTGGAGAAGGCATCAAGCCTATGGTAAGTGTCATGGTTTGGATATGAAGTGTCCTCCCAAAAATAATGTGTTGAAGCCTTGGTCCCCAACATAGTGTTCAGAGGTAGAGATTTGTGGAAGTGACTGGGTCATAAGGGCTGTGTCTTAACCAATAGTTTAATCCATTGATGAATTTATAATTTGCTGGTTTTATTGGGAGTTGTAGAAACTAGGAGATGGGGCCTAGTTGGAGAAAGTAGGTCACTGGAAGTATGTCCTTGAAGAATATGCTTTGTCCCTGGTCCCTTCTTGTCTCTCTGTGCCTCCTATACATCATGAGTTGAGCCATTTTACTCTACCACATGCTCCTTGCAATGATGTTCTGCCTCATTATGCATGGGCCCAGCAGCAATAGGGCCAAGTGACCATGTACTAAAACCTCTCACATCATGAGCTATAATAAGTCCTACCTCCTTTAAGTTGCTTTACTCTGGTATTTTGTCACTATGAAAAAAAGTGACTTGACACAGTAGGAATCAAGAGGAGGTGCATTATTGTGTGGCCTAAGGTGTACATTGCAATAGCTGCCTGTGTTTGAAGAATAGCCTGCCTAGGGACAGACAGTCAAGAAGTAAATCAGGGAAAGATCATCCAATATACAGAAGAATATGTGTGCAGAATGCAGCCAGATTAAGGATGTACTAGCAAAAGCTGCATGAGTTGGATTTCAGCCAACACAACAAAGGTTCTGGCAGGATTTGTACAGATGAATGATATACCCATATAGTGTAGGATGTGTGTGGTTTGAGGGTGCATCCAACCTGGATAAAAATCTACTAAATATGTGTCAAAGAAAAAAAATAATAAAGCATGAGGAGACGTATGGGAAAACCAAGCCTCAATACTAAAGGAGGTCTCAGCAAGAGTTGTTCAGGAAGAGAGAACGTGTAACCTATGAGAGAACTCAGTGGTCAGATAATGAGTGGAGAAGATATCCAGCCGAAAGAAAGATTACAAATTTGTGGGTGGAAAGTACAACCAGTCAGGCTGTGCAGATTTGCAAGCTGAAGCCATCCTAGGGAGATCTTAGAAGAAGATCCACAGGTGGGGAGTGCAACCATCCTAAGGCCTGACATATTTAAAATTGCATAGGGAGAGAGAGCACTCAACAGAAGAGAGGAAGTTGTGAAAATAATGTGGAGAAAACATTCATCTGATAGAAGGATGGGGTGGGCTGTACATTAGTAGATGGGGAATCTAGCCTACTAGAAGAAGTTATAGCATGGAAAAATCAATATGATTTGGAGTGAAATCTGTAGGAAGTGGATGAATTAAACATGCAATGAGTCTATGTGAGAATCAGCAAGAAGTGCATGAGTGCATGTGGAACAATTATGAGTACATGAAAAATGGAGGATTCAGACAGAGTAGAAAAGATAAAGCATGAAACCTATAATTGGAGAGAGCAGAGGTCCACCTGGAACTATAAGCATACCAGTTCTAAAGAACAGTAACATACAAATCAGAGGAGGGGGAAAGTGGTACATGGGATGAAGTATTATTCAGGCAAGATAATATTGGTAGAAGGTACATGTGGGTAGGAGGCAGCAATTCTATGTAAGGACTCAGCAAGTACTACATGTGTGAGGAAGATAACCAGACTGTAGAAAAATCAAAAAGATCTACAAATAAGCAGGGTAATATGCAAGGTATAGCAGAGGAATTGGCTGAAAGTACATAGCTAGATAAGACATCCAACCAACCAAGGGAAGGTATATGTAGGAGGTTTATAGATGCAGGGTGTGGCAAGAATAAAATAGGATTTGGCAGAAGTTGCAAAGGGGAAAGATACACTGAAGTAAGGGGAGGAAATGTCAAGTGGTGTGTGATTGGAGAATACAGTCAGAAAAATGGAAATGCATTGATGGAAGGAATATGTAGCTCGGGAAAAGATAAAGAAAATAGTACATGACCTGAAAGAGTATACATACTAGAGGAGGTCTTAGTAGGACATCTATGGGTGGGGTGTTCAAGGAATATAAAAGAAGATATGGGTAGTGGGAGCAGCCATCATAGGTGAGAACCTAGTAAGAAATGCATTAATAAAGTTTGTAGGCTGATTTGGTGAGGACAGAGTAGAAGATGTATATGTGAAGGGAGCCTAGAGATGACACTACTGCAAGTGCATGAATAAACAGTCTTGAAGATCATTTAACTGGAAATACATGGATCAAGGATCATCTATTCTAGAATTGGACAGAATCATAAGTACATAGCTGCAGGCTGTATAGAAAGGACCTCGCAGAAAGTGCACAGTGGGAGTATAGCAAGTCTAGAGGAGGGCCTAGCAGGAACTGAATTATGGAGGACTCACCCTGCCTGGGAAAAAAAGAAGCAGGAAGTGTTTGAACAGAGGGAGCAGGCAGCAGAAGTGAGAACATTGCAAGAAATGCATGAGTGAAGGAAGCATCCAATGTAGGGTAAGGCTTAGTAGGCAAGGCATAGTTAGAGGAGGCATTCATCCCAGAGGAGAACTCAGCAGGTTCATGGGACAAAGGTATCACAATCTTGGCAGAGGGTGCAGGGTTTTATGGATTTGCTGTTCTAGGGGAGGAACAGGGAGACATGCATGAATGGATGAGGGTGCACCAAACTAAAGTAGAAACTGGAGGGAGATGGCTTGAAGGAGCATCCATATGACGGGAGTACCTGGCATGATGTGTGTATTCAGAAAGAACAGAAAGTTTGCATGATGCAGGATGGAGCCAGCCTTGGAGTCAGCCTATCAGGGAAGTTCATGGTTCATGGCAGAATCAAACCTGAATTAGGACCTACCATGAAATGCATGAGAAGAAAGAACAAGGAGGAGACTTGATAGAAAGTACATGAGTGGGTGATTATATGAGTCTAAGGGAGCCTATGGCAAGTACCTCATAGTTAAGGAATACAGTCTAGGAGAGAAAATAGCAACAGGTCCATGGATGAAGGGTCATCCATTCAAGAGGATTCAGCAGGAAGTGTATAGGTGATGGAGCATCCTCCTAAAAGATATAGATGTTCATGGAAAGAAATAGCATCTAGCCTGAAGGAGAAATAAAGAGAGTCACTAGTGCAGAAAGCAGCCATGATAGAGGAGCATTCAGCAGGAAGCACATGCATTGAAAGCAGCCAGCCTGGAGGAAGATTCTGAAGGCAATACAAAGGGAGGAGTTACAGCCAATCTATGAAAGAATAGTCTAGAAGTGTATGGAGACAGCATCCTTTCTAGGGGAGATCTGGGGAGGAAGTGCATAGAATAGAGGGTGCAGTTTAGGACTTAGCAAGGGATACATAGGTAGATAGCATGGGCAACCTCAGCAAATAATTGCTAGGTGATATATGGATGGAGATTGGAGCCAGTCTAGTGTAGGAGTCTGCAGGAGATCAATGAGGAACCAAGAATCCATGGAGGGGTTGACTCAGCTGGAAATGCATGGCTAGAGGGTATAGCCATTACAGGAGATAATCTCAACCCTAAGTTGATCATGGTGGAACAGCCAGTCTAAGGAGGATCCAACAGATATCCCAAGTGCTAGGAGTGCGGCTAAGTATGAGGAGGGCAAATACAAGGAATGAGGGAGCTTCTAACTTGGAGCACAACATTGAAGTAAGTGCAAAATGTAGTATGCATCTCTCCTAGGAGAGAATATGGTGAGAAATGCAAGTATGGAAAAGTTGCAGCCAGCCTAAGGGAGGC
>VMDO01037789.1:0-14036 GCA_007922755.1 Pedetes capensis
TTTTTTTTTTTTTTTTTTTTTTTTTTTTTGTGGTACTGGGGGTTGAACTCAGGGCCTCACGCCTGCATGTTCTGCAAGTGCTGGACCACTAAGCTGCACCCCCAGCCAATTTTTTCAGTTTTTGTGACAGGGTCTTGCTAAGTTACACAGACTGCCTCTGGCCTCAAACTTGTGATCCTCCTGCCTCTGCCTCCCAGGCCGGTGGGATTACAGGTGTGCACTACCACGCCCGGCTTACACCACTGAAAATTCTATGAGGGTGGCTATGAGTGGGACCCAACTTGACAGCACCTCACAACAACAGGCCTCTTCCCTACTGTCTTGCCAGGCCTAAAGCTTTCCTTAGAATGAAAGTATGGGCTCTATCTGCTACCTGTTTCCCAACCTGTCCTTCTAACCTGACTGTGCTGTGTCAGTGTCTGAGTCTCTGCTCACCTGTCCCTCTACAGGCTGTCTGTTTGACCGCAGACTCTGCTCTCACCTGGAGGTCTGTATTCAGGGTGAGTGAGGCCCGAGTGTGGGACTCACAAGACAGGGGTATGATTAAAAAAAAAAAAAAATGGGAGGGTCCCAGAAGGGAAGAGGGGAACCAGACTGGGACTGGGAGAAGGGACACTGGCCTGGAAGAGCACAGCACTAAAGCCAGGAGAGGAGGTGGAGAGAGTAATGTTCATTTGCAGCCTGGACTTCAGAAGGCCTCTTGTCCAAGTCCCCTGATAATACCACTTTTGTGCTCTTAGATGGCTTGTTTGGACAGTGCCAGGTGGGAGTGGGGCAGGCCCGGCCCCTTTTGCAAGTCACCTCCCCAGTTCTCCAACGCTTACAAGGTGTGCTTCGACAACTCATGTCCCAAGGTGAGGTCTGGGTGCACTGGAGGGGGAGGTTGGTTAGATATGGCTGGGGAATTGAGGGACCACTTGACCCAAAGATTTCTCTTCATGGAACATTCCTATCACACCCAAGAGATGGACTGTCACATCCACATTCTCTGGAGAAGCTCACAGGAGACCTCTAGCAGAAGTCAATAGACAAGGCCAGGATCTTTCTCTTTAGGATGAGCCCCATTCCCTGGTACTGAGTGTTCCAGAGCCATGAATACTCAGGTCTTCAGACAGGAGAACACTCCACTCCCCCATTTCACTCATTTAACAAATATTTATTGAGTACTTACTATATAACAGGCATCGTTTTAGGTGTTTGGGTTGTATCAGGGAATAAAGCAAAGATTTCTGCTTACTGGGGCTTATGTTTGGGAGACAAAGAGGAAATACATTATATAAGTTAGAAGATATATAGTATGTCAGAAGGTGATAAGTGTTATGGAATCATTCAGCAAGATAAATGAACCAGAAGTGATGAGATAGGAAGCTGCAGTATTAAATCAGGTGGTCAAGGTGGACCTCATTGAGACAAGAAACTTCAACAAAATTTTTAAAAATATTTATTCATAAAATAAAATATTTATTTACTCTTGAGACAGGGCCTCACTAAGAAACAAAGTCTGCCTCTTGCCTTGACTTGGGATCCTCCTGCCTCTGCCTCCCAATTCACTGGGATAACAGGCATATGCCACTGTGCCCAGCAGAAATTTGACCAGACTTAGGGAGTGGGAGAATGTGCCAGGAAATCATGCGGGGGACGAGTGTCTCAGACAGACCAGACAGCTATACCCTAAGCCAGGAGCATAAGTTTGAGGAATGTGATGGAAGGCAGTGTGGCTGTAGAGGAGTGATGGGGAGGAAGAGTAGAAAATACAGGGGTTTAGGAAATAGGGGAAGGGATGCAGATCTCTGTGAGGACTTACTGGAGAAGCATTGCCATTGGCTTTACTCTAAGTAAAAGAGGAAGCCTGAGGCGGGCAAGGTGGTGCACACCTGCAAGCCTAGCACTGGGGAGGCAGAGGCAGGAGGATCAATGCAAGTTCAAGGCTGACCTGGTCTACATAGTGAGTTCCAGGCCAGCCTGGGATACACAGTAAGACACTGTCTCAAAAAATGCCCCCTCCCCCAAAGGAGGCCATTACATAGGGGTGCATGATCTAACTTCTACTTCTACTCCTGCTGCTCTGTTGAGAATACATAGAATGGAGGGAATCAGCATGGAAGTAGGGAATCCATATAAAGCTACCACAATAACTCAGGAAATAGATAAATGTAGATTGGACCAGGGTAATGCTTTCATGAAACATTGGATATGGATGTAAAAAGAAGAATAAAAAATGACAGCCAGGTTTTATTGCCTGAACAACTGAGTCAGTGAAAATGTCATTAGGTATGATGGGGAAAATTACAAAAGAAACAACTTTTTTTTACAGGGTAAGGGGTGTTCAGTTTTGAATATGTTGAGTTTAAGATGTCTGTTCAAATAGAGTGACAAGGTGAGTGTATGAGATTGAATTTTGAGAGAGAGAGAGAGAGAAATAAATGAAAGAAAAGATAGAGAGAAAGAGAGAGAGAAACAAACAAACAGTGGAGTAGAAATATAAATTTGAGATTTTTTCACATATTGTTGCTAGGGGCCAACTCATAGTGGCCCTACTTGTAACAGAACGAAACAATACCCAACACTGTGCCATGACCGGTAGGTACTATGTCAGTGCTTCTCTGCTATTCATAGGATTTTCGACGACTGATTATTTTGGGAGTGGGTTGCCAGGTCCTTCTCCCAAGCCTTCAGCACTCAGTATTCCCAGGTGGTCTCTCATCCAAAGACTAACCAGGCCCAACCCTGCTTAGCCTCTGAGATCAGACAGGATTGGATGCCAGGGTGGTATGGCTGTATACTTGTTTGATGTATAGGGAGTAATTGAATCCATAAGGTAGATGAGATAACCAAAGGATTGAGTATATATAAAGAAGAAGACCAGGAATCAAGCCCTAGAGAATTCTAATATTAAGAGGACCAGGAGCCATGCATGGTGGCTCACCCATGTAATCCCAGAAACTCAGAAGATGGAGCCAGGAGGATCGTGAGCTCAAGGCGAGGGGCAGCCTGTGTAACTCAGCAAGAGACTAACTCAAAAAAACTGGGGGTGCAGCCCAGTGATAGAGCACTTGTCAAGTATGTACAAAGCACTGGGCTCAATCCTCAAGTACTGAAAAAAAAAAAAAAGCAAAAACAAAAGAAAAGGAAAAACAAAACAAAACAAAACAAAAAAAACCAAGAGGACCAGAAGAAGGAAAAGAAACAACAAGGGAGAGTAGGGAGGTGAAAGGCAAGGTAGGAGGAAAAGCAGGAGGGTTCAGTGTCCTGGAAGCCACGTGAAAGTGTATCAAGGAGGAAGGAAGGATCAACAGTGTCAAATGACGATGACAGGTTAAGGAACATAAGATTTGAGAACTGCCTGCTGGCTTTAGACATGCAGAAGTCACTGGAGAGAACTGACACTCAGAGGGAATTAAGATGAGAGAAGCGAGGCTCAGCCACTTGCCCAAGGCCCCTCAGTTCTTCAGTGGTAGAGTCAGGATTCAAGCCCAGGCAGGCTGATTCCAAGAGTTATAACTGCGAGTGGGGAGGAGACAGCCCGGGTCGCTCAGCAGGTCTCCAGATCCCTCCCTCCATTGCTCTTCTGTCCTGCTTAACCAAATGCATAGCAGGGTAGGGGCTGCACTTCTGAGCTCCACTGGGCCCTGTTACTGGGTCCCTAGAAGCTCAAGCCCACCTCCCCCTATCCTTTCCCCTGGCAGGATTGTCCTGGCATGATGACCTCACACAGTATGTGATCTCCCAGGAGATGGAGCGCATCCCCAAGCTTCGCCCCCCAGAGCCTCGTCCAAGGGACAGGTAGGCAGCCTTTCTTGGCAACCTTAGGGTGTTGAGGCTGGTGGTCTTGTGGTCTTCCCGATGGAAAGACGGGAAGAGGAGGGAAGGAGGCCCCAAGGTTTGCAGGTAAAAGAGGTTCAGGAATGGTCACTCTCTGACATAGTCCCATGCCCAATCGGAGCTGAGCTCACCCTGGGGATCCAGCAAAACAGGACATCAAAAATATGCTCCGAAAAATCTTGATATTTAGTATTTTAAAAGACGCATCAGAGTAGTCCTCAGGAGCAAACTCAAGTTTTCTTGGACCAGAGTTGTTTAATGTTCGGTTTCATTACCACGTGGAATTATTTCTGGCAAGAGAGACCACCATTTTCTGTGGTCAGGGCCTCTGAAGGCAGTGTTCTGATCCTGCAAAGCAGAGGAAGGAAAATGAGGTGCATGTGGCTCAGATAATGACACCGAAACAAAGAAAGCCTCTTGGTCAGAGGCAGGGCAGTCTTTGGGTTGAACATGTGCTCAGAGAGCTAGATGTGGGGACACAGCACACAGAGACCACTGCGCACACTGCAGCCACAGTTCATCTCAAGCAGAGCCTCGCTGCCTTCCCCTGCTCCCATCCCCCCTTCTCCATCCCGAGCTTCATGCTTCCCTGGTCTCTGCAGCTATTTCAAGGACATAGGCATGCTTACCACAGAGGCAGCTACCTCACCCAGACGTGGCCATCTGGCCCATCTCTAGGCCATTCTGGCCCATCGCTCCTCCTTGAGGCCACCTCATTTTTAAACTGCTGAGTCTGTCTGTCCCCTACCAGCTCTGCCTCGTAAGCTCTCTATGCCCTTGTTACACACACACACACACACACTCTCTCTCTCTCTCTCTCTCTCTCTCTCTCTCTCTTTCTCTTTCCTCTCCTCCCCAGGTCTGGCTTGGTGCCCAGGAGACCTGGCGCTGCTGGGGAGCTGCTCATACAGGGCATGCCCACTGGCTCCGCCCCTCCTTCCCAGGGCCTTTCTCGACCTCCAGTGGGTGGAGGGGGGGCAGGCTCCCCTCTGTCCCCCCTGCAGGCTGAGCTGCTGCCCCCTCTGTTGGAGAATCTGCTGCTGCCCCCGCAGCCTCCACACCCTGCTCTGAGTTACGAACCTGCCTTATTGCAGCCCTACCTGTTCCACCAGGTGAGCCCCTGACTTGCCCCTGCCCCAGCCCCAGCCCCCCAGCCCTGACTTTGGCTCTTACCCAGATCTCTGGTTTCCCACAGTTTGGCTCCCGCGATGGCTCCCGGGGCTCTGAGAGCTCTCCAGGGATGGTCAGTGTCGGCCCCCTACCCAAGGCTGAACCTCCTGCCCTCTTCAGCAGAACCACCTCCAAGGCCATGTTCGGGGCTCACCCTGGCCACTCCTATGGGGACCTTCCAGAGCCCTCCCCTGCTCAGCTTTTCCAGGACTCAGGACTGCTCTACCTGGCCCAGGAGTTGCCAGTGCCCAGCAGGGCCAGGGTGCCCCGGCTGCCAGAGCAAGGGGGCAGCAGCCAGGCAGAGGACTCATCAGAGGGCTATGAGGAAGAGAGACTAGTGGGTCACAAGGAGAAGCCCCCTCCCCCAGCAGTGCAGCCAGGTAACAGGGTCCTCAGCACCCATCTCCCTTCCTGTGGGCTCTGCTTTGGGAGAACCACAGGGCCCCTTCCTATCCATGGTTTGATAACTCGTCCCTGAAGTCATTCACACATTTAACCAATGTCTACTGACAAGCTGATCTGTGCAGGCACCAGCACAGAGGTGGGTAGAGTGGGATGTGGAGTCGCCGTGCCTCTTCTTCACATGGAGCATCAAGATGTCCATGGTGGGCCTGGAGTGTGTTCTTGGTTGCAGGAAGATCTTCCCCACAAAGTGTATATAGGGCTGGGAAGGGGAAGGCATCATGTCCTTGTTGTTGTTAGGTGCCGTGGAGTCGGTATCCGACTCATAGAGACCCCCATAGGGTTTTCAATGGCTGACTGCTTCGGGATTGCCTTGGGAGTGGATTGCCAGGTCCTTCTCCCATTTTTGCAGTGCTGGGAACTGAACTCAGGACCTCAGAGACTGCAGCGCAGTGCTCTACCAACTGAGCTAAATAGGCATCATGTCCTAGCTTTTGAGAATAATTTCTAAAATGTTCTAGTCCCCTTCCCCCTGTCACCCATCTGCATCTGCCAAGTTCATCCCATCGTCAGCCCTTAGCTTTGTGTCTGGCTCCCAGCAGATGTGACTCTACAGAGACTGGCCACCCTGCTGGCAGGATACGGGGTGGAGCTGCGTCAGCTGACCCCGGAGCAGCTCTCCACTTTCTTGACCTTGCTGCAGCTGCTCCCCAAAGGTGCAGGAAGAACTCTTGGTGAGTGTCCAGGCAGGGAGACCAGCATCTCCCAGCATCAAAGGAGGCTGCTTTCCTCACCTTTCTAGACCACTTGGAGTAGCCTGGTGGTCAAGATTAAGGGAAGAGAGTCCTTTTGAGACACAGGGGCATCGCAGAGGAGGGAGCTAAAGAGTTAGACCAGGAAAAAACTAGAAGGTGGAAGTAACAGAAAAAGGAGCCAACAGAGGGGATAAGCTGGGAGAATGGGTAAGTTGGGGCTGAAACATAGCTCAGTGGTAGAGAGCTTACTTAGCATGCACAAAGCCCCGGGGTTCTATCCCCAGCTCCTGCAAAAAGAAGGAGGGAGGAGGAGAAGTAGAAGAAGAAGAAGAAGGGTGGAGTCAAATGCTAATGAGAATCTGAAAAGGGGTGTGGCCAGTGCCAAGGAGAAACCAATAATTGATGGGAAGAAAGAGGCCTGAACAAATACCTTTGAGAGCTATGGCCAATGACAGAAGGAAGAGTTAATAAAATAATGACTTAGAAGGCAGAAGCAAAGAGAAATGAGGATGTGCTTGGATTAGGACCATTGGCAGGGTCTTGGTCACTGACTGAGGAAAGAGGCCACAGCAGATGAAACAGCTCTGGAGCTCTGACCCTTTCTCCCACCTGTCCTGTGGACTTTGCCTGGACCCTTCCCTCACACTCTTACTTTCCGTGTCTCCACAGGAGGTGGAAATGTTGGAGCTGATATGAAGAAAGTAAGTTCCCAACACCTTCCTGGCCCATAGGCTTCCCATGGCAGCACACTTCCCTTTGCTGAAACCTAAATCTTATGATTAGAGCCCAGAATCTGGATCCTCTAGTCCCTCATTTTGAGTAAAGTAAGGCCCACCGATTTCAAGTCATTGCCCATGGCTTCCCATCAAGTTGATGGCAGAGCCGGGACTAGAAGCCAGACTTCCCGATACACTCCTTTTACTACAGTTCTTTCAGACCATGGGCTGGGATTTAGCTCAGTGGGTAGAGCGCTGCGCTGCAGTCTCTGAGGACCTGAGTTCAATTCCCAGCACCACAAAAATGGGAGAAGGACCTGGCAATCCACTCCCAAGGCAATCCTGAAACAGTCAGCCATTGAAAACCCTATGAGGGTCGCTATGAGTCGGATACCGACTCGACGGCACCTAACAACAACAACAAATTCAGACCATGCTGTAAGGGTCCCCACAGCAAGGGGGATGTCGTGAGCAGGCAGTAGCTGGAGGGTCTCTGCTTCTCTGTTTTAGGTAATGGGCTCTAAGGAGTAGTGGCAGGATAGAAGTCTAAAATCCATTGCCTCCCTGTTCATCCTCCAGCCTCAGCCCAGTCTCTCTGGTTCCACGGTTTCCTCCCACTCCAGCCTCATCCTGTGGGTTTACAGACCATTTTCCACTCATTCAATCCTTCATTCATTCATCCACTTGCCATACATTTTCTGGCTGTGCTCTCTGTACCCAGCACTGCCCTGGGCTCTGGGGGTAAAGAGCTAAACAAACACCGCTATAGAGAGCTCAGAGTCCAGGATGCGGACACGCCCCTCAACCTCTCCACTCTCCAGAGACCACACCTCTGTCTTCTCTTCTAACAGACAATGGAGGAGCAAGGGCAGGGTGGAGACACAGCAGAGCCTTCACCCATCACACCCTCCCTGCCTGAACACCCTACTGCCAGCCCCATCTCCAATAAAGTCCAGCAGGTGCTGAGCCCTGGCTCCTCCGAGCCTCCCAAAGCTGCCAGTCCCCCTGGAGTCCCACTTGTCCTACTGGAGAAGAAAAGTCCACTTGGCCCGAGCCAGCCCGTGATGGTGGGACAGCCTTCAGCACGGCCAACAGCAGAAGAGTATGGCTACATAGTCACTGATCAGAAGTAAGGGCTCCATGGGTGCGGTGGCGCACGCCTGTAATCCCAGCGCCCGGGAGGCGGAGACAGGAGGATCACAAGTTCGAGACCAGAGGCAGTCTGCGTAACTTAGTGAAACCCTGTCTCAAAAAGCAAAAGAAGCCGGGCGAGGTGGTGCACGCCTGTAACCTCAGCGGCTGGGTAGGTGGAGGCAGGAGGATTGCAAGTTCGAGACCAGAGGGAGTCTGTGTAATTTATCGAGACCCTGTCTCAAAAAAAGTAAAAAAACGGGCTGGGGGTGCAGCTCAGTGGTCCAGTACTTGCAGAGCATGCAAGTGGGAGGCCCTGGGTCCAACACCAAGTACCGCGCAAAAAAAAAAAAAAAAAAAAAAAGAAAGAAAAAAAGTAAGGGCTCCAGCTGAGGGGAGCCTTCTAGTCCCTTGGGTTGGGCTGGACTGGCTGGCAGGAAGTAGCAGAGATTCAGATGTAAAAAGACAGGGAAGTGGTGGGCAGCCCTGTAGCCCTGGAGAGACAAGGACAAGGCCTGTTTCAAGAAAGTGACTGAGAGCCGGGAGAGGTGGCTCACGCCTGTAATCCCAGCTGCTTAGGAGGCGGAGGGAGGAGGATCGCAAGTTCGAGACCAGAGGCAGTCCGCATAACTTAGCGAGACCCTGTCTCAAAAAGTAAAAAAAATAAAAATAAAAATGGGCTGGGGGCGCAGCTCAGTGGTCCAGCACTTGCAGAGCATGCAGGCTCGAGGTCCTGGGTTCAACCCACAGTACCTCAAAAAAAAAAAAAAAAAAAAAAGAAAGTGACTGAGGCTCTGCCTCCTCCCCTCCTGCAGACCCCTGAGCCTGGCTGCGGGAGTGAAGCTGCTGGAGATCCTGGCTGAGCACGCGCACGTGTCCTCGGGCAGCTTCATCAACATCAGGTGCGATGTTACCTTGGTGGGGAGGCACAGGGGTTGAGAAGGCAGCTTGAGGCGGTGCTGGAGGGCCTCGGGAAGAAGGGAGCACAAGCTCTGGGGTCAGAGATGCTCCCAGCTCTATTGAAGGTACAGCCACATCCAGCCCTGCCACTGGCCCCACCCAGGATCTGCTTGTCATCAGACGCCCCTGTAGGGCATCCCTTACCTGCTCCAGCCCCACCCTCGAATGGGAAGAGGGCCAGAGCTGCTCTTATAAAGTCTGGGGTCTTGATTAGGGAAGGTAGTAACATAGCTTCTATTCGGCAGTGTGGTGGGACCAGCCCTCACCTTCCGAATCCGGCACAACGAACAGAACCTGTCTTTGGCTGATGTGACCCAGCAAGCTGGTAAATATGGCACCCAACACTGGTGCCTCACAGTCTAATAGCCCTAATACCCAAGCCTGTGGCTGATACTTCCTTGAAATATCCCTAGCCTACATGGGCCCTACCTGCCACCTGGCATGGTATAACATGGGGTGGAGGCCACACGGGGCTGGAGAGAGCCTGATCTGTGCCCTCCCTGCAGGGCTGGTGAAGTCCGAACTGGAAGCACAGACAGGGCTCCAGATCTTGCAGACGGGAGTGGGACAGGTAGGCACTGACTAGAATCCTTCAAAGCTGCAGACGTGGAAGCAAACCATGGGAGAACTAGAACTGGACCTCTTGCATCTGGCTGGCCCAAGCCTTTGCCAACTAGCTCCTCACCAGGCAGTTCTATTTCTAACCAGCAGATGGCCTCAGTGACTCTTCCCTGCAGGACCAGCCTTCTACAGAAGGCCTGAGATATCCGGCCCTCATGAGAAGCAAAGCCTCTAAATTCTAAGGGAAAACCTTGCACAGAAAGGACATTATACACGAAATATCTTTCTCTTCTGCACCCAACACGGTGCCTCACAGTCTCACAGTCCATTCTTTCGATTCACTTCTCTTTGTCCTTCTTCAATAATTGTCGTAAGCACCACAGAAGCAGAAATTCTCCTGGCAGGGCTCAACCACAAAGTGTCTGGCACTTGAGTTGATCCGATGAGGATTGAGAAAGAGGAGCAGAACCCACTTCCAGTTCCTGCCATACCCCTGCCCTCACAGTTTTGACCCAAGAGCTGTACTAGCAGGGATGGGACAAGGGACGGCTGGGGAGCGACTCCTGTCTCCCGCTTCTACTGCCCCCTGACCCTGGCCTTGTTCCCACAGAGGGAGGACGCAGCCGCAGTCCTTCCCCGACCAGCTCACAGCGCCTCTCCCATGCGGGCAGTGCTGCTCACTCTGGTGGCCCTGGCTGGAGTCGCTGGGCTACTAGTGGCTTTGGCGGTGGCTCTGTGCATGCGTCAGCATGCGCGGCAGCGGGACAAGGAGCGCCTGGCAGCCCTGGGGCCTGAGGGGGCCCACGGTGACACTACTTTTGAGTACCAGGTGTGCATTCCCAGAAGATTGTTCAGGGGAGTCTGGGTGGTGCATGGAGTGAGGGCGGGAGGGGAGCAAGGAGTGAGCTGCCGTCCATCGCCATGTCCAGGTGGAGGCTGGAGAGGCCCCAGCAGGTGTACCGTGGGATGAATGGAAGGTAATTGGGAGCAGATCGTTCCTGACGTTCTCCCCAGTGCTCTGATTATGGGTTTCTGGGATTCCGCTCGGTAATGTCTGAGGTGGTCATGAGTACCACCCATGCAGAAAACCCTGCAAACGGTGAGGGCCAGCAGAGAAGCCCTTACCCCAGACAAGATGGCTTCATTCAAGTTCAAACCAGGTCTGGAACTCATGCCCTGTTGACAGACTTCAGGGTACTCCTGGGCCCTCTCTGGTCCTTCCTCTGCAGGATCTGTGTCGCCAACACATGGCCACAAAGTCCCTGTTCAGCCGGGCAGAGGGTCCGCCCGAGCCTTCCCGGGTGAGCAGCGTGTCCTCCCAGTTCAGCGATGCGGCCCAAGCCAGCCCCAGCTCCCACAGCAGCACCCCGTCCTGGTGCGAGGAGCCCGCCCAGGCCAACATGGACATCTCCACGGGACACATGATTCTGGTCAGAAAGGGGCCCAGGCCTGGAGCGGGGAGGGAAGGGGAAGGGCTGGGGGCAGAGGGAGCCTGAGCCAGGCTGTGGCGCTTCTGCAGGCCTACATGGAGGACCACCTGCGCAACCGGGACCGCCTGGCCAAGGAGTGGCAGGCCCTGTGTGCCTACCAAGCAGAGCCGAACACCTGTGCCACGGCACAGGGCGAGGGCAATGTCAAGAAGAACCGCCATCCTGATTTCCTGCCCTGTAAGTGAGCCATTGGCCAGCCTGGCCCCACCCTCCCTGCTGCAAGCTCTGGAGGGCTGTGGGCAAAGGGCTGGGCTCTTGGCTCAGGCTGACTGGCAGATGTGCAAGGACCCCATTGATCAGAGGACCATCTCGGGTGGGATGTGGGGTCTGTGCAGACGACCATGCCCGCATCAAGCTGAAGGTGGAGGGCAGCCCTTCTCGGAGTGACTACATCAATGCCAGCCCCATCGTGAGTGCCCTGACTCCAGCTCCCACCTCAGCCCCATCCGTATCCTGTCCTCTCCACTCCACTGCCTGTGGTCACCTCTCACCCCAGCCAAGGCATTGGAACCTGTTCCCTATCTTTGAAACAGGGGACTCTCAGCCCTCCCCAGACCTTGCCCACTCCCTTTAATCCAGCCCCTCCATAGTGGCATTTCCCATTCTGGCTCATGATGTATCCTCCCCCCTCCAGATCGAGCACGACCCTCGGATGCCAGCCTACATAGCCACACAGGGACCACTGTCCCACACCATCGCAGACTTCTGGCAGGTGGGCTCCTGGACGGGGGCTTCTCTATGGACATGGGGCCCTTGTGGTCATCCAGGGACAGCCAGGTCCCAGGAGGTGAGAGGGCAACTTGCCTGGGTCCCTGTCCCCAGATGGTGTGGGAGAGTGGCTGCACCGTGATCGTCATGCTGACCCCGCTGGTGGAGGATGGCGTCAAGCAGTGTGACCGCTACTGGCCAGATGAGGGCTCCTCTCTGTACCACGTATATGAGGTCAGCAGAACTCCACAGCAAGGGGGTGACAGGAGGGGGGAAGTGGATGTAATTCATATAGGAATACGTATGTGTGCAGATGTACATATGCATACACACGTGTGTTCACATACATACATGTGCCTATGTGTGCCCATGTATTCTGTCTAGGGTCAAAAAGCATTTGTAAGGCCAGGCACCATGATACAGACCTGTAATCCCCGCAACTTGGGAGGCTGAAGCAGGAGGATCACGAATTCTAGGCCACAGGCCGTCTGTGCAACTTAGCAAGCCCCTGTCTCAAGACAAAAAAAAATTAAAAGGGGGGTGAGGGGACAGCTCAGTGGTAGAGCATTTGCATAAGCATGCACAAAGCCCTGGGTTCAAACCCTCAGTACTGCCAAAACCTATGGCATTCATAGGAACCTACAATAAAGGTCCAAAATAAAACCATAAAACCACTGAAAGTGAGGTAAGAAGCTAACAGCCGTGAGTCTGTGAGACAGGGTAAATAACCATATTCAAAGACCAAGAATAAGACCTTTAATTGAGGCTAAGATAGCTCTGCATTTCTTGAGGCCAAAGCAAAGAAAGAAATAGCACTAGTTGTGTATGTTACTTATGTAAAACAGAAACAAACTTTTTCATTAGGAGAAAAGATAGGTACAAGGGAACTGGGCAGAAGCAAAGCAAGGGAAGGAAGAAGAGATTCCAGACAAATGCGAGGTGAATCCCTATAGGACAGAGCTTAAGAACACAACACAAGTATTTTCCTCACCAGATAAGCCTCGATAGTCGTTTTTCATCACCAATGAGCACTCAGTTGTCTTTTTAAAAAGCCTGTTATTGGTCCTGCTCATAGGTAAGGAAAAAATAAATCAAGCAGAAATATTACGGAACTTCACCAAAATGTATGGCGCAGGTAGCAGACACTTTGGCACACCTGGGAGGAAGAGGAAGGAGAAACTCTGACGTCAAAAAGGGCGCAATAGTAATTGCATCTGGGTGGAAACACTGCCGGTTGTTCCGAGCAGTAGATAAGGCCATGGGCAGCCAGGGTTCTTGGGGCCCGCTGGGACAGTTGGGAAGGGCGGGCAGGTACTCTTCCTGGAGGATTTAGGATTTGACCTGCCTGCGAGATTGGAGAGGTTTTGGGAGCGGGCCCGCAGACGTGCAGGCTGGCCCGTCCCGGGCGCGCTCAGGCGCAGGCGCGTCGCGGTAGGTCAACCTGGTGTCGGAGCACATCTGGTGCGAGGACTTCCTGGTGCGGAGCTTCTACCTGAAGAACGTGCAGACCCAGGAGACGCGCACGCTCACGCAGTTCCACTTCCTGAGCTGGCCGGCAGAGGGCACTCCGGCCTCCACCCGGCCGCTGCTGGACTTCCGCAGGTGAGCGGCCGCGGGCCCCGGGGCCAGCCGGGTTCCGGCGGGGGGACGGCCCGAGGGAGGCTCTGAGGAGCCTCGGCGAGCACCGCGCACGGCTCCCGGGGCCCCGGGTCTGACCTGGAGCCTCGGCCTCTGACTCTGGCCGCCCCTCCACCGCCCTCTCCCCGCCAAGCCAGGACCGCAGCTTGGTCCCGCTGGGCCTCCAGCCCCGCGTCTGCTCGCGCTTTGCTGCTCTGCTGCCCTCTCACACCACGCGGGTTTCCCCCGGGAGGTGCGCAACGCACGTCCAGCTTCCGCCCCTCCTCTCCCGCTCCTGGACCCTGCCTCGGGTCCCTCCCTCTTCCTGCCCTGCTCTTTCCCTGCCCTCAGTGCCGTCCCCTCTGTCCCACTTGAACGCCCCTCTTCTCATTCCCTCCTGCCCAGCTCCCCTTCTTCAGCGCTATCCCTATCTCTTTGCCTCTATTTTTCCTTCGCACTCTTCGACTTTTTCTTCCTTTTCCTCTGCTCTCCTCCATCTTATCTCTGTCCCTGTTTCACTCTATCTCCATTTCTCCCTCTCTGCACCTCTGCCCTCTGTCTTTCTCCCGAGTCCCCCCAGTGTTCTCCACCTCCCTCCTCTCTGCCCCCTCCTTCCCTCCTCTTCCTCTCCCTCTCCCTTTCTCTACCATTCCCTATCATTCTTCTTCCTCCTCCTCCTCCACCCCCTCCCTCCCTTCCAACCT
>VMDO01037790.1:0-14034 GCA_007922755.1 Pedetes capensis
TATCTATGTTTTATTGACTACGCAAAAGCATTTGATTGTGTGGATCACAACAAATTATGGATAACACTTCGGAAAATGGGAATACCAGAACACCTAATTGTGCTCATGAGAAATCTGTACATGAACCAGGAGGCAGTTGTTCAAATAGAACAAGGAAACACTGAGTGGTTTAAAGTTGAGAAAGGTGTGTGTCAGGGCTATATACTTTCATCCTATCTCTTCAATTTATACGCTGAGCAAATAATCCGAGAAGCAGGACTTTATGAGGAAGAACGTGGCATCAAGATTGGAGGAAGACTCATTAACAACCTGCGTTATGCAGATGACACCACTCTGCTTGCTGGAAATGAAGAGGATTTAAAACATTTACTGATGAAGGTCAAAGATCATAGCCTTCAATATGGGTTACGACTAAACATCAACAAAACAAAAATCCTTACGACTGGGTCAGCACGCAACTTCACATTAAAGGGAGAAAAGATTGAGGTTGTCCAAGATTTTACTTTGCTTGGCTCTATAATCAACACCCGTGGAAGCAGCCATCAAGAAATCCAAAGATGCATTGCTCTAGGAAAAGCTGTGGCAAAAGATCTCTTTAGAGTATTGAAAAGCAAAGATGTCACATTGAAGACGAAGGTGCGTCTGACTCATGCCATGATATTTTCAGTGGCATCATATGGTTGTGAAAGCTGGACATTGAACACGAGAGACAGAAAAAGAGTTGATGCTTTTGAATTGTGGTGCTGGAGACGTCTATTGAATATACCATGGACTGCCAAAAGAACCAACAGATCTGTCCTAGAAGAAGTACAACCAGAGTGCTCCTTGGAAGCAAAAACGGCCAGACTGCATCTTACATATTTCGGACATGTAGTCAGGAGAGAACAATCCCTGGAGAAGGACATCATGTTTGGAAGAGTGGCAGGTCAACGCAAAAGAGGAAAACCCTCCACCAGATGGATTGACACAGTGTCTGCAACAATGGGCTTAAACATAAAGAAGATCGTTTGCCTGGCACAGAATCGGCAAGTGTTTCGATCTACTGTACATAGGGTCACTATGAGTCATACTCGACTCGACGGCACCTAACAACAATCACACTGAAATAGTAAGAAAGAAAATAACATCAGATTTCAAAATCCTTAGCACCACGCAACAATTGAAATCCAAGTCCTTCTTAGATTACTTTTAAAGAGACCCAAAAAGTCTCACCAGAAGAAAGTAATGTTT
Source organism: Pedetes capensis (assembly GCA_007922755.1). Classification (NCBI taxonomy): domain Eukaryota; kingdom Metazoa; phylum Chordata; class Mammalia; order Rodentia; family Pedetidae; genus Pedetes; species Pedetes capensis. The sequence continues at coordinate 1,231 of VMDO01037790.1, forward strand.
GCTCTGGAATGTTATCTAGTTACAAAAAAACAACTTCCCTGCTTCCTTAGCTGTCCTATGTGAAACTTAAAGAATCTATGGAGAAGGAGTTGGACCCTGATGATTAGAAAGGGATATATGTGAGATTAAAGAGACTCAGGGTATCCGAAAACTCAAATCACTTCATCTCCCTTGGCTGAAGATTTATTCTGCTGGCTTGATTCTGTGACAACCTTAGCTGACAGAGTTATCTTGCAAAGAGAAGCCATTTCTCTTGATTCATCCTACACTCCACTCCTCTTTGTGTCTAGCTAGTAACTCCAGATTCCAACACTCAGCAGGAGGAACGCTAAGGAATCAAAGAGCAAGCAATAGCAACAAACATTAGCAAAGAAATTTTACAAGGCTGAAATAATTACCATATTTTAGTAATTTAGCATGAAATATATTCAGGATAGGTCTTATGGGTGCAGGAACAGAAAAACTTGTGAAAAAAATCTCAAAATTAGCCAAATGTTTCTCACTATAACTTGGATAGAACTAAAACTCTAAAGGCATGGAAATAAAAGGTCAGAGTTAGCAATAGTAGCAAGCTAACACCAGCAGCAACAGACATTGCTACTCTAAAACTAGCACTTCTGAGGTACCCTCTCGTCTCTGCTTTACTGTTCTGGGTCCTTCCTAAACTCAGTTCATCAGAACTTCCCACTGTTTCTGTAGCCTTCCTACTAGACTTTGGATATCTTTCTGTTTGGTGTAAGTTAATGAGTCCTTATTTCTGACTAGTAAAATAGATAGCAAAAGTTTTATACTCTGTTATTAATTCTTGAAATATTGTTTAACAGACATATGTTATAATTAACACTGAATAAAGTTTCCAATAGAAAAATCAAGATGTGTTAGAATTTGTTAGTGTGTATTTGAAGTCTAGTAAGTACATTATAAACTACATCCTTTATCAAAGGAAATATGTGTTCAATAGAAACTGTACTTTGAATTTTGAGCTTCAATCTTTTGCCAGGTTAGCAATATGTGATATATTCTGTCATGATGCTAGGGCAGTAGCACTGAGCCACAGCTCCCAATTAGTCACAAGTATAAAAAAGCAGCAGTCTACAGTGTACTGTGTTTTCTACTTACAATATTTTTAATATATGAGGGATTTATCCAGACAAAACACAATTCTAAGTTATAGAGTATCTATATTGCAGATCTAGATTAACAAAAATGTTGTGTTATTGGAGTGAGACATACTAAGTAATAAAAAGCACTAGAAAATCCAGAAATAAATCTGCACACATCTGGCCAGTTGATCTTCAATGAACATGTTAAGAACACATAATAGAAAAAGGATATCCTCTTCAATAAATGTTGAGGTAACTGGATATTGACATGTGAAAGATTGAAATTGGACCCTTATCTCACAATAAACACAAAAACCAACTCAAAATATATTAAAGACTTAAAGTTAAGACTAGAAATCATTAAAAATATTAGAAGAAAACATAAGGAAAAAGCTTTTTGATATTTGTCTTGGCTATGATTTTTTTAGATATGACCTAAGAAGCACAGGCAAAAAAAAGCAGACACAGACAAGTGGGATTGCATCAAACCAAGAAGCTTCTGCACAAGAAAGGAGGCAATCAACCAAGTGAAAAGGTGGCCTTTGGAATTGGAGAAAATATTTATGAACCATTTTTTTTGATAAGGGTCAATATCTGAAATATATAAAGAACTCACCACTCAATGGAGAAATAACGTATACCCTGACTGAAATATGGGCTAAGGATCTAAATAGACATTTCCCAAAAGAAGATATGGAAATGGTTAACAGGTATGTTGAAAAGTGTTCAGCATTACTAATCATCAAGGATATGCAAGTGAAAAACACATGAACTATCACCTCACACGTATTCATGAAAGAGAGTAAGTGGTAGGAAGTGGAGAAAAAGGAAACTTTGAACATTGTTGATGGGAATGTAAATTAGTATAGCCATTGTATAAAACAGTGTGGAAGTTCCTCAAAAATGAAAATTAGAGCTATTATTGGATCCAGCTATTCCACTTCTGAGTTTATATCTAAAGAAATGAAATCACTATCTCTAATAAATATCTGCATCCTTATAGTTACCATAGCACTATTAACAATAATCAAGATATGGAAACAACCTAAATGTCTGTGAAAGGATGAATGGATAAAGAAAATGAGATGTATACATGTTATGGTTTGGACTTCAGTTGTCCCCCAAAGGTCATGTCATTTGGTCCCCAGCTGGTGACATTGTCCTCGGAAGTTGTGAAACTTTCGTAGGCAAGTCTTATCTTTATGGAAAAGATGTCACTGAGAGTGGGCCTTTGGAGGCACGTTGCCCCACCCATATAACCAGTGGATGAGGTTTGGGTCTCTCTCTTCCTGATCCATGCCATGCCATGAGTTTGTCAGCAACAGTCTCTGCTGCTACCTTTCCAGCCCTGTTAGAATTATGGGCTGATTCTCTAACTGTGAGCTCCCAATAAACCTCTTCCCTCATAAATTTGTTTGGGTTGGTTTTTCTATTATAATGACAACAGCTGACTAATACAATGCAGTATCACTGTTCAACCTTTAAAAAAGGAAACTCTGTTACCTTGGATAGCATGGATAAAACTGAAGGACTTTGCTCAGTCAGATAAACATGATAAAGGAAGACAAATAATGTAGCATTCCATGTGTGAGCTCTGTTGTTCATCATTAGGTGCAGTAGAATCTGGTCCAACTCATTATGACCTTCATACTGTTTTCAGTGGCTGATTGTTTTTCTGCATTAAGGAGTACACTGCCACAACTTTCTCCCATTTTTGTGGGACTGGGGATCAATCTCAGGTCCTCAGAAAGTGCAGAGCAGCACCCTAACAACTGAGCTAAACCGGGCCCCATGTATAAGTAGAGTCTTAAAAACTCAATTTTATAAAAGCCAAAAATAAAATGGCAAATGCAAAGAGTGAGTCCAGGAACTGGAGAGATAGTAATCACACAACACAAAATTTCAGTTACACATGATTAATAATTTCTGGAAATCTAATGTACAGCAGTGTGACTTTACTTAACAATATTTTAAATTTTCTAATAAAGTTGCTCTTACATCCTTAAGTGTTCTTATTAAAAAAACAAAGATAATTATGGACTATATAAAAGTGAGATGTATGTGATGAATGTTAGGCTGGTTGTGGTAAACATTTCACTGCATATACATCTCAGCACATCAACTGTATACAGCTTAAATCTATATTTTTTCTCAAGTAACTTCCAAAGTAGTAGAAAAAGAAAAAAAATAGCTTGTGAGATTGATTGACAGTGATACTCACATGACAATGAGTCTTCAACTAATTACATGTTGTTAGGCTACAGCTGTACCATCCTGGCATTCAATCTCCTCAGATCTCAGAAGCTAAACAGGATCAGGCCTGACTAGTACTTGGATGGGAAACAGCCTAGCAATACTGGGTGCTATAGGCTTGGGAGAAGGACCAGCCAACTTCCAAAATAGTCAACCATAGAAAGCCCTATGAATAGCAGAGAAGCACTGACAATATTGTCGGGCATGGCACAGTGTTGGGTAATGTTTCATCTATTCTACACAGGGCTGCTATGAGTTGGACTCTATGACATCTAACAACAACAATTTCAGTATAATAGTTTTGCCACTTTTTCCATTTTTTTTAGTAATAAACAGCTACTTCCTACTTCTTTTTAATGTAAAATAATATCTTTAACCAAAATTAGAATACTATGTAGGCTGAGAAAGTTTGTTTAGCTACCTTATATTTAGGGAATATATATATATATATATATATATATATATATATATATATATATATATATATATGTAGAGAGAGAGAGAGAGAGAGAGAGAGAGGGGGGAGGGGAGGGAGTATATATGGGTTTAGCTCAGTTGTTAGTATATATATTCTCTGAAGTGTCAAATGACTATGTTACATATTTGCTTTGATGGAATATATTTAAACTGTCACTCTGAACAAAAGATTATTAAAATTGCTAAAATATTTTGAAGTGAGGTAGAGTCTCACTTTCATTTTATTTATGGTGTCTTAACAATTTGTTAGTTCCAAATTCTAGCAAACATATTTTGTTTTCCTTTCCAGGATGGAGGTGTTCTGTTAGCAACGCTGCAGGTGGGAGAATCTGTGCTCTTTTTCTCCATTTTGTTGGCAATTATAAGCAGGAGGTAGTCACAGCTCAACTACTCATTGTGCATGTATGCTTAGTTTGTAGAGGAGGTTTACTTTGAAAAGAAAAAAAAAAGCTATTATCTATAGAGTAAGAAAATGACACCTAGTGCAAATCTAAAAGTTTTTCAATTAAGCCAAGTAATTAGACTTTGGAATGTATCCAGTGAACTTCCACTAAACAGTCTAAATGAGGAAGCCCAATGGCACTTTTAAAAACATTGCATGTAAATTGTAAGTAAAAATAAAGCAGAATAGATGTCCAGTGAATGTACTTATGGCAAATATGCTCCAGGTCTAAAGGCAGGATGACCTACTTTTCAAATTTCTCAGCTAATATCTCTTAATGAACTTTACACTGGAATTATACTTAAAAGCAATGAATCATGTTTTCATAAAGATAGCTGTGTTTCTCAAAAATAGGATAGTCTTTATTAGTATGATATCTAATACTGCTATATGGTGGAATGCAGATTCTCATAAAATTATATGTCATTGTCTTTTTGGATGGTATTTTTGTCATTATAAAAATAAAACCAATCACTATTTCTTGGTATTAGATTAGGTGACAAGAAAATATTGGAAAATTGTATAAAGGGGAAATTATTTTTATAGGAAGCAAAACAAACTTTAATAGATTTTCTGGGTATCCTAATTTAACTCTCATTACATCTCTAACAAGAAAAGCAACAAATATTTTTTCTATCGGCTTTGAATTAAAAGAAAAGCAATTTTTTAAAAAGTTCCTTCTTTTAAATTTAACACAACATTGAAATACCTCACACTATGTTTTCCTAGTGTTTTTTTCTGAACTTTTTAATATCTTCTCACTTTTAAGTTTGTCTTCATTTAGAATAGAATATAACAGAATGAAAGGATTGTATATATATTTAATCGACTTTCCTGTTCCAAGTATCTAACATTGTGCAGTTGTACAGTATCGAAGAGAATCAATATTGACAATGATAATTGTTTGCTAAATAAAACCAACTTTGTTGTCATAGCCCAGTAGTCCATCTCCTGATAGAATGCAAGAGCTACCTGTGCATATAAGAGAACATGAGACCATTAAAATGAAAACACCTCCTAACCAAGAAAGACGGTTCTTTAAATATCCAGTGCTTATGACAAAACACTTTGAAAGGTTACAGACAAACTCTAAATCTTCCCTAACCCTCCCACAGAAACATAATGGTCCCCCAAGATGCCCTGTTATTTTCTTGTATTTTTTCTCAGAAATGGAAAAATATATCAGAGCCAGAGGTACATGGAGTGCCAATATAAAATTTCACAATGTTTTAGCAGAAGATACAGTGAGAGGAACAGGGACAAAATGTGTCATCTGTACAGTGCTATGGGACATGTTTTAAAACTCTGAAGTGATGAAATGGAAAAATTGGGTAGACAGAGAAGGAAAAGCATGTATAAAGTGATCAAAGATGGCTATTATAAATATGTTGGTAATTTTTCTTTTTCTTAATAAAAAGACAATAAGAATCTTCCATAGCTCTAAAGCAAAAGATGATATGTATATATACAAGAATAACTTCTGAGCTACAGGAATAGAGGAAAGTGATCATGGCTTCCAGGCCACTCTACCTGTTCATTCTATTTGACTTCCATTTGGACAGATGGTTGTAAGATTACAAAATATTTCTCTGGAGAACTCTTTAAATGAGACTCACTCCACCTTAAAAGTAGGCGGGTGCCCCAGTGCCTCATCACTGACTCTGGGCACTGAGGTCTTCAAATATACATTAACTTATCATTACTGGGAACTAAGGCATTATCATTGTACTTCTCACAATAATATTATTTATCTCTGGTCCTTGCCACTCATGACCTTCAATGTCTGGAGCCCCAGATATTCAATGGCAAGTTCTGAATCATGACCATGGATCACATCAATCAGTAAAACCTGTTCTCCTGTAGGACTAACTACATCTTTTGTTAGCAAGAAGGAACAGGCAAATCAGGAATTTTTGTTCAACAGCCCAGTTGGTTCTGTACTTTTTTTTTCCAAAGAACACACCATTTAGAGTCAAAAAGCCTCAGTTTTTCTATTAACTATAGGGCTCATTGCTTGTGTAACATTGGAATTTCAGTGGAAAGCACTGCTCCTACATGATGTTGGTTTAGTATATTTATTTGACACTTGGATACTTGGTGAGAGCTTTTAGTGGGCATTGAAGGGATTTTTCTTTATTCTTAACTTCTAATACTAAAGTTGGAAAAGAGTGTCAGATGACTGACATCCTGTTGTCCACGAAAATCATCCCTGCCACTATTTTGTATTTGCCTTAAAAGTTTTTACAGATCTGTCTTGGGAAAATTTCCCTGTTAAAGTAGACTTCAACAATCAGAAGCTATGAGTGGTTTACTGGTGGGAACTAGAAGGGTCCAAGCTGGCTATACCCTCCTTCCACATGATCCTCATTCATCTTAGCCTTGCATTCTTCCGTATATTTCTCCACTCAATTCATGGGCTTGAAAACAAAAACAAACAAACAAAAAAAACACAACTTATATTCAATGCATTGGAATAAATTTCTATATGGATTTTCACTATCTTATTCCAACTCAAGTAGGAGAAAGCAGCATTTTCTGAGTAATGACATTAACAAGGGTCTGAGCACGTGAAAAAGACAAGAAGGAGACGCCAGTGGTCACTTACTGAGGCCCTTATATGAGTGATTCTTGAGACAGTTTAGAAGTGAAAACATTGCAGTTCCTGATGATGATTTTGAATCTGAAGGCCATTGGGTAGCTTGAGTCTCTCTGTTATCCTGAACTCCCATGGCCAGGGCTGTTGGGTCTACATTCAGTCAGTCAGTAAACCAAGACTTGTGGACAGAATCTCAGGGGAAAGCTTGGGCTGGATTTATGGGGGTAGGAGTGGTAGAAGATACACCAGTGGGTGCATTCACCCCCACTTCTATCTCAACATTACCTGTCCTGAACTGATTTGGCCCCAGATGATTGATGTATTATCCAGACAGTTTGGCGCCTACATTCTAGATGGAATAAAATAAAAATAAAATAATCTTATTGAAATATATTTTACATATCACAAAATTTACCTATTTCAAATGTTTGATTCAATGCTTTTTTAAAAGCAAATTTACCAAATGGTGCAAAGATCACTGTAAATCAGTATTATAATATTATAATCATGCAATAAAATCCCATGCACATTTACTGTTACTATCTATTCTGTCCCCTCCTGCAGGGAACCAATGATCTACTTACTATCTTTATAGAGCTTAGAGGCTAGATTATTTTTTGTCTTCAGAAGTACTATTTATTATATATTTTGTATTACCTTTTTAGTTATTACATAAAATAATTAGTTTTATTATGACATTTTTGTAACGTGTATATGATTGTACTTTGCTCATGTTCACCCTATATCACCTTCTCTTGTCCCTTACTTCCACTGGTCCCATTCCTCCTCCAAGGAAATTCCCCTTCTCCCCTTCTGCATATGAGAGAAAACATGTGGTATTTGTCTTCCTGAGTCTGGTTTATTTCACTCAACATGATTATCTCCAGGTCCATCCATTTCCTTGCAAATGACATAATTCTATTCTTCTTTATGGCTAAATACTAATCCATTTGTGTGTGTGTGTGTGTGTGTGTGGCATTTTCTTTATCCAGTCATCTGTTGATGGGTGGTACCCAGGCTGATTCCATAACTTGGCTATTGTTGATAGTGCTACAATGAACATGGGTGTGCAGGTATCTCTGTTGAATGCTGACTTAGATTTCTCTGAATATATACTCAAGAAAGGTATAGCTAGATAATATGGTGACTACACTAATTTGCATTCCCACCAACAATTTATAAGAGTTCATTTTTCTCTCACATGCTTACCCACATTTGTTGTTGTTTGTTTTCTTGATGATAGCCTTTCTCAGGCTTATTTCTGACTGAAATGAGATGGAATCTCAACTTAATCTAGATTTTTTACAACTTTGATGACAAGCTTGAATATTTTTAACAATAGAGAGTGATTAGTAAAGTATTGAGAATCATGAGCTTCAGATGCTTACTTCAGAACTTCCTTAAGTGAGAGCCTGGGCTTCAGAAAACCAGCAATGAGCATGCTGCACTAATCTAGCTGCTAATGATGATGTAGAGAACTTTCCCTCAGGGCTGGGTGAGTCCTATACAATTTGAGCTTTCTGTGTGGTTAAGCCACACAGGGAGCTTTCTGTGTGGTTTAAGTTCTATAGAACATTCTGAATACAGAGATAAATTCCCATAAAAGGACAAAATCATCCAGAGAACTTTTATCCCATATGATTGGTGAACTATAGAATAGATAGTAGATGGGCAAAAGAGAAATTTGTGCGTTTTCTGTGGACTCTATGCATCAGAGAATAGGAAAAGAAAGTGAAAGATCAGTTATTCAACCGTGATTTAATAAATGGTAGCATGTAGCAATAAAGTTCCAGAACTGGTAATCATGACCATAATTTGTGTGGCAATTTGATGGACAGTCACAGTAGAGTCCAGATAATATCAATAATCCTAAGTATCTCAGAGGGCAAACCATGTGCATATTTATTCTCACAATCTGAAGGTTAATGAAAATTACACTATCAACAACTATTCGTGCTATGGACTTGCCCAGGGATGGAGATTCACTCATTTCCTTAGATTAGTGCCTTACTTTCTCATATACTTCTTTAAAAATGGTAAAATATTATTTGGGCAAGATATGATATAAATCCATTATCATCTACTTATCAGTAGTAGATTAGGTGTTACCAGGAAAAGGACCATGCATGAGAATATGGACAAAACAAAAAAAATTTTTAAGTACTTGGGAGTTGAATCCAGAGCCTAGCACATACTTGGAAGGTGCTTTACAACTGAGCTGTACCTCCAGCCTATTTTTATTTTTTATCTTGGGAAAAGGTTCTCACTAAGTTATACAGGCTGCCTCTGGCTTCAAACTTGCTATCCTCCTGCCTCCACATCACTAGGATTACAGGCATGAGCCTTTGTAACTAGCTTGGAGCTGTCTTGAATAATATCATTATCAAGAAAACTGAGCTGAGAACCGAAAAGGAGATGTTCCTCAGACACATCATAAACAAGCATACGAGGTGCTTGACATTGCCACTGTGTTTGTGTTTTCTTCCAAAGATAAGCTTATACTTTTATATACTTTAAATTAATTTTTAAAAATATTGCAGTACTTGGACACTGAACTCAGGGCATTATGTATACTTTGTAAGTGCTCTACCAGTAGACTGCATCCCCAGCCCATTCTTCTTCTTTTTTTTTTTTTTTTTTTATCTTGAGACAAGTTCGGTCTAAGTTATGCACCCTGCTTCTGGCCTCAAACTCTCTTGATCCTCCTTCCTCCATCTCCCAATTCACAAGAGATTACAGGTGTAAGGTACTATACCTGACTTCTAAAAGAATTTTTGAAAGGAAATTGTTCTACATTTTTCTTTTTCTTTTTCTAGCTATTACTTTCTGTTCTTACATGTTTTTCTCTCCAAATGGATCAATTTATTTATAGACATTTATTCAAATTTATTATGTGGAAAAGTCTATGAGGAACACAAAGAAATGCTGAAACATCATGACCAAGAGAACTGTTTGTTGTTGTTAAGTGCCATCGAGTTGGTGTCCTACTCATAGTGACCCTAAGTACAGCAAGCAAAACACTATTGTCATACTTCTCTGCTATTCATAGGGTTTTCAATGGCTGATTGTTTTTTGGAAGTGGGTTGTCTAGTCCTCTCAAGCCTACAGCACCTGATGTAACCAGGTGATCTCCCATTCAAGTACTAACCAGGGCTGACCCTGCTTAGCTTTGGAGATCTGTAGGGATCAGAAAGCCAGAGTGAAGGGCTGCAGGGTAATAGACCTGTAAGGAAGCCAATAGTCACTCTTCCCTCCCTTACTAACAAAGCCAAGTTTTGGAGTGGGAATGGATCCACTAAAAATTTGTCATTTCCTGGTTCTCTCTAGTTGCTATTATTGTTAGGTGTTATCCACTTAGTGTCTGACTCATAGCCACCCTATGTACAATAGGTGAAACACTGTTGTCAGTGCTTTTTTGCTATTTATAGGGTTTCCTAGGACTGATTATATTTTGGTAGTGAGCTTCTGGGTCTTTCTCCCAAGCCTTCAGCACCTGGTGTTCCCAGGCTGTCTCTCATGCAAGTACTAACCAGCCCCAACTCTGCTTGGTTTCTGAGATCTAACAGGATTGGATGCCCCAATTGTACAGATGCAGGTAGTTCTCTTTGGAAACTAGAAGTGTTTATGTAACATAATTTTGTATACCATTAGGAGTAATGATTGGGTTCTTTAAGGAAAAATATTTCTAAGGAGAACCAACTCATCCAGCATACACTCTTTATCTTCTTCTATTCTGGTTCATCTTGCCAGAATACTTGAGGTATGATCAAAAAATGTGATAAATGTTTAAATTTTAAAAATGTATTACCAGAAAGACACATTACCAATAATGCCCCTCAAAATGCTCCCTCTGACTTCAAATACACTTATTCTAATATCCTTGCCAGTTTTTAAAGCATTTCTGAAAGTCCTCTCTCATTTGGTTCAACTGGGGTTTTTCACATTAAAAATGGTAGGAACATAGGCTGAGTTGGAGGGCAGAGCTAGGTGCAGACAGTGTAGGTCAGGCTTAAGAGTTTGGGTTTGATTCCAAGGCAAAGTTGCGCAAACTAGAAGCCAGCAGTGCACTACAAATCTGTGTAAGATTTAAACTCTAGTGTTCTAGCTGAGGTAGGTCTACAGTGATACAAATACAACTTTGGCATTTAATTCTCTTTGATATGGCAAGCTAAGCAAGGTCAGGCTATATTAGTACTAGGATGGGAGACTGCCTGAAAATACTGAGTGTTGAGCAGTGCATGGTGGTGCACACCTGTAATCCCAGCAGCTGGGGAGGCGGAGGCAGGAGGATCACAAGTTCAAAACCAGAGGCAGTCTGCATAATTTAGGGAGACCCTGTCTCAAAAAGCAAAGAAAATGGGCTGGGGGTGCAGCTCAGTGGTCCAGCACTTGAAAAGCATGCAAGCACGAAGCCCTGGGTTCAACCCCCAGTACCGCAAAATAAATAAATAAGTAAATAAATAAATAAATAATAAATTACTGAGTGTTGTAGGCTTGAGAGAAGGTCCAAGCAATCCAATCTGTAAACAATCAGTCACGGAAAATCTTATGAATAGCATAAGAGCACGGACAGTGCCAAGTATGGCACAGTGTCTGGTAGTGTTTCATTCTGTTGTACATAGAGTCCATATGAATAGAACCTGACTCTATGGCACCTAAAAACAACAGGTAAGATATGTTCTACATCTTTGCTGCAGGCCTTTCCAGTCCTATTTAATGGTATCTATCATTTCCCATGTTTACATAAGACAAGTGGCTCCTGGAAACATTTGTGTTTATGATGGTTTGGAGGGAAATTAAGATAGATACTAAAGTTCTTGAGGGAGATAGGAAGACGGGGAGATGTTGAGTGGATGTTAACAAGGAACATAGGCATGGGGGAATAAATCATAGGCAGAGACTTCAAATGAGGAAAGGTTTAATTCCACATAAGCAGAAAAAAATATCTTAAATGCCAGAAAAGAAAAAGAGAATTTATACATCTCTAACACACTCAAGCAAACATGAAAGTGAGAAATGGTCCCATTCAAGAGTGTATAAAGAAAAGCAGAGGAGTCAGGAGAAAAATTTGTTTTCAATATGTGTTTAATACATTGAATTTTACAGATAAGAATTTCATGATTCAAAAATACAGCTCTCTAATTCCTTAAAATCTTTAATATATTGGCATGTCGGTTAAAATACTAAGTACTTGATTAGTAATTCAATCAGCAATAAAGATTTAGTAAGTATTTACCAAGTACAGACATACTTTTTAAACTTTGGGAAATCAAATATTATATTTTTGCCTAGTAGACATTATAGCATCAAAAAACTAAGCTGTGGAAGCACTCTAGCTATTTGTTATTATCAAAAGAAATAAGGCATATAGTAAAAAGGAAAATTAAGCATGAAAGAATAACAGATTTTTAAAATGGTCAATTTACAAGGTAATATTAATAAATTACCAAGTTATGCCAAAATATTTTATTTAAACCAAGTAGTTTTAGCATCTTTAATAATGAGTATAATGTATAAACTGCACAAATAGAAAGCCATAATATATCCTGTGAGCCTTTTTACCAGTGTGCTAATGACCTGCTTGAGTTAGCACCTTGGGCTTTGCCTCCAGCCTTAAAATACAGTCAATTATTACCTGCTCAAATGTACACTAGCATGTTTTAAGTAGACTAAATATACTCTAAGGAGAGGTAAATATTATACTATTTCATTTTCATTCTTATTGTATAAAATCATAGCTATTATTCATAATTCAATTGTAGTTTTGAGTACACTATAATGTACCTGTAAGTGAAAATCATATACTTGTGATGGCATTTAAGTTTTTTGACTCATAAAATTAGAAATGCCAGAGTGTGAAGTATATTTAAAATATGTTCTTATATATACTTAGTGTGTTGTCATTATTTTTCCTTTTTATCCAAATGCACTTA
>VMDO01037791.1:0-14043 GCA_007922755.1 Pedetes capensis
TTGATCTTCAGCATTGAAAAAAATGGGAGAAGGATCTGGAAGTCCACTCCCAAAATAATCAGTCATTGAAAATCCTGTGAATATCAGAGAAGCACTGACATAGTGCTGGGTATGGCACAGTGTCAGGGAGTGTTTGTTTGATTCTGTTGTACATAGAGTCGTTATAGAATAAGAATGACTCAGCTGCCTGCCTGACTATAAGTCCTTTACTCAAGGCAGCCAGGGTATCAAGGGAGAGTCCAACAGCTGCCAATTTCGTTGTCAAATTGCCTCATCCCTCAACATCTGTGGTTATTTACAGGAAAATAAACATCAGAAGGAGTGCTTACAGGAAAAAAACACGTTAATATTAGCATCAATATTGATTTGAATAGGGCTTAACACTGCTTCCAACAATGTTTAATTCTTCCCAGTGCTCCAGGGAGAGGTGGGTCTCCCTATTGTGTCTCATTTCCATGAAGTAGTATGTATGCCCCAGGGTAACAAGGTAGGTATGGTCCCAGCTTACAAGGATGTTATAGTCCTTCTGGAAGATACATAAACATACTGGTAAGGAAATCAACATGGAAACCACCAGAACAGACGCACTTTGCACTCTGAGAACACAGAGAAAGTTCCACTGCTGCAGACGTATTTAAGGAGGGAATGAAGAATATTAGAATGTTTATCATTGTTCTCTATCCCTTAGAGGGGATAATCCATGTAAAAGAGACAGGATCTGAGCTCCAAAGACCCAGAGTATAGTGTCAATTGTACACTCATAATCAGTGAGAGAATTGTCTTCAAGCACTTTGAATCTACTAAGAGAGATGAGTATGGGCAAGATGTGAGAATCAGGAAAGTGAATGAGTTTGAAAACAACTTACAAAGCACCATTGTTGTTGTTGTAGTGAGGTGCTTTCGAGTTGGCTCCAAATCATACAGACCCTGTGTACAACAGATTGAAATACTCTTCAGCACTGTGCCATGCCTGGCACTGTGTCGGTACTTCTTTGCTATTCATAGGGTTTTTGATGGCTTGTTGTTTCCAAATTATTTCAAAAGTGGCTTATGAAGGTCTTCTTCCATTTTTTGCAGTGTTGGGGATCAAACTCAGGGCTGCAGAGAATGCAGAGCATCACTCTCCCAATGGAGCTAAACCCTATCCCTAAAGAATCATACTTTGAACAAGTGATCCTCATTGTGAGAGGATTTGACAGACTTTTTCCAGAAGTTGTGGCCAATCTTTGGGTAACACTGGAAAAACAATCACAAATATGGATTTCTTTAAAATATTCTACAATTCTCATGAAACCAATGGATCCCAAAGGATAAACCAGAATAGAAAATTCTCCTTGATGAAGCACATTGTGACCCGGATACTAAGGTGGTGTATACCCCTTCTTAAAAATGCACATGAGGGTTGATACTTTTGACACTTGTCTATTTTAGGATCTCAGATTTTTCTCTGGCATGCACTGTATTTTTGTGGTACAACCATGTTTATTTTAGATTTTATATACCTTCCTTGATTTTCTAGTATTTGGGAAGACATTTCACTCTTGATCATCACAGATAATGTATTCTTGTAACCTAACCACACACTTTCAATAGTTTTAGAGGGCTAAAAAAATCAGATGTGGACTATGATTGTGCATAGACTAGACTTGTGGTTGCGGTCTGGTTTTGGGGAAAACTATGGAACGTACATGTCATAAAAACAATACGATGTAATAACTTATTTTAATTATTGTTACCATTATCATAATTTACCTATTATTCATTACTACGTGTTGAAAGTGAAGAAGATTTGAAACATTTACTGGTGAAGATCAAAGAACACAGGCTTCAGTATGGATTGTGCCTCAATATCAAGAAAACTGGGTCAGTAAACAACTTCATGATAAATGGAGATTGTCCAGTATTTTGCTGTATTTCGTTTTCCAATCAACATCCATGGAAGCAGCAATGAAGAATTTAACAGACACATTGCATTGGGAAAAGCCATTGAAAAGGTGTTGAAAATTATAGATGTCACATTGAAGATGAAGATGCACCTGACTTATGCCATGATATTTTCAGCTGCATCATGTGCTTTTGAAAGCTGGATGTTGAATAAAAGAGACAGAAAAATTGATGCTTTTGAATTATGATACTGGAGACGAATATTGACTATACTATGGAGTGTCAAAAGTACCAACAGATCTGTCCTAGAAGAAGCACAACCAGAGTGCTTCTTAGAAGCAGGGATGGCTAGACTACATATTACATATTTTGGACATGTTATCAGGTGAGACTAATCCCTGGAGAAGGACATTATGTTTGGGAGAGTGGCAGGTCAAAGAAAAAAAGGAAGATGCTCAACTAGAAGGATTGTCACAATGTCATCAATAATGGGCTTAAACATAAAACAGATTGTGTTCCTGGCACACAGTCAGGGAGTGTTTCTTTCTATTATACATAGAGTTGTCATGAGCCAGACCTGATTGGATGGCACCTAACAACAATTACTATTCATCACACTCATTGCTTGTAACTGAAATGTTATCAGTTGCCCTGTGGAAAAAGAATGGTTGAAGGAAAGGAGTGAATTAGAACTACAAACTAATTTTTTCCTGTCTAAGGAATTCCCAAATCTGAGTAGGGATTAGATTCATGTGTGGATCAAATTTGAGAATATCCAGTATATGTGTGGGGGGTATATGAAACAAGAGTATTATAGTCTCTATTGGGTAGTGATAGAAAAAGAAAATTAATAGGAGGAGAGGGTCTATAAATTTATTCCAAAACATACAGCCTAGAAATCAAATAATTTGTTATAGTCTGTTTATTTCATAACTGGCCTCATGGCTATGCTCTCTTAATATAACACCATGTCCTTCACTGGAAGTGTATGAGGAAGGAAGGTGAATGCTATGTGTCTATTAAAATAGTTCGGTAGTAAGCTTCTCTGACCTCAATATGGTTCAGTAGATGAGGTGGAGGCCTTGAGGGATAATTAGTATATGGCTGGTTTTCACCTGCACAGCAGTTTTGTAGCTGCTTATCTTCTGAGCAGAAGTCCTTTGCCATTTTTTCTACATAGTCATCCGCTTCCCAGTTGAGTGATGTCTGATATGCCATGTTTTATCTAAAATGTAGTGATTAACTCCTGATAATTATGAATGTACTCCAATTATTAAAATGCTGTTAAAGCATTCAAATGGGATCCTATGCTGGGGAAAGAAATAAAAGATTCATTACCCCAATTACAGGTTCTGAGGGAGTTCGCTATGTTACTTCTGAACAGAGAACAGAGAGTGTCTAGTTTCAAGAGCCCATCCTTCTATGCCTGTGAATCCTCCTATTCCTCCTAGGTGCCCAGAGCTCATGTGCACTTGTTCCTGAGAAGACCAGAGGGACACCCATGTCACCAGTTATTCTGGATGTCCTCCTCAGGCTTTTAACCGTATCTGTTCTAAGGACGTCGGATTAAACCTGCCTGCTTCCAGTGCTTGCCTGCTGACAGGCTGATGGATGGCCCCTGTTTGGGTGGCATGCACTCTGAGATGGCCTCATCATCTGAAGAGCCCCTGGGATGACACGGTGCTGGCTGCTACAGAGGTGCACTTGGTTTCCTGAGCTCCCTGGGGTCTTCCATCATTATCATTATAACATTATGCACCACAGCTTTGCTGAATGCTGCCCTGTCTCCATCTCAGGGTGCTTCTGAGAGAACATCCTTTTACTAACACACCTGTGTGTGTCATTTCTCAAATGGAAAGTCTGACCAGTAAACCTGCACTGAGTTCAACTGGTTTGAAGTAAACTATCTTGGTAGCCTTAACCTTAGAAAAGGAGCCTTAATTTAAGCAAAGAACAGGGTATCTTCCACCCCTGAGGGGGAACATCTCCTATCCCTGAGTCTCTTTCCTGGATCTAGAGAGAAAAGCAGGAATCTCATGGGCTTCCAGTTTCCTTCTGAGAAATGGAGCCCCAGCTCAGCAGGAGAAATGTGGAGCACTTCTGGGCCTCGGCCTGCCTTCCCATATCTTTTATGCTTCTAAGCTTCTTTTTGACTCTGGTGGAAAACAGTAAAACCCAGGAGTAAAGAAGCAAGTAAACAAAGCAAAAGCTAGTCTTATTTCTCTTTTCTCCCAGGAAGGAGGAAGAGGGTCATTAAAAATATTAAGTATAGCATGGCGTGGTGGCGCATGCGTGTAATCCCAGCGGCTCAAGAGGCAGAGGCAGAGGCAGGAGCATCCCAAGTTGGAGATCAGAGGCAGTCTGCATAATTTAGCGACACCCTGTATCAAAAAAGAGCAACAACAACAACAACAACAAAATGAAAACAAAACAAAACAAAAAAAGTAAAAAAAAAAAAATGGCCTGGGGGTGCAGCTCAGTGGTCCAGCACCTGCAAAGCATTCAAGGGCAAGACCCTGGGTTCAACCCCCAGTACCACAAAAATAAAAAATTTTAAAAAAGAACTCTAAGTACCCTAGTTAGTTTTGGCAGTTAACGGAGGGTCATGGAAGAAGACTGATGCAGCCATTATTCTGGAATGTGGATGAGTAGTTGAACCCCTTCCCAAAGAGTCCTATTGAAGAACGCAGGAAAAAATTATTAGAGCACCTACTCAAGAAGGTATCCCAAAGATCTGCTGTGCACCAAAGTACCCATCATTCATAAACATAATATGGTATTGCTCACTTTAAAATATGTTAAGATGATAGAGCTCATGCAGAGTGCTATTGGCACAGACAAAATGCAAACAAGATACACATAGAGGAATCTTGGGAGCTCCTGGGTGTACATAGAAACTTAGCTATGGTGTGGCTTGTTCATATGTGCTAACTCATCACATAAAGGAAAGTATGTACATTTCTGTACATCAATTATTATTCAATAAAGTTTAAAAATGAAAAAAATGTATGCTTTAATAAAGAAAATAAGACATTTTATGAATAGAAAAGAAAGACATCCATGGCTGCAAATGCACAACTCCCCAGATCAGCCCCAGCCTCTGATTTCCCACCTGCACCCCCGACTTATCTCTTCATTTATTCAACATGAGAACACATAAGTCGCCCTATCAAAGTCATGCGGACAAAAGAAAAATGATTTAAGCTATGGAAACATGTTCTGCCAAGCATAAACAATGGATTTTCTTTTTCCTTCATGTATAACCTAAACATAGCCATTGCAAGTTTTTTTATTAATAGTTAAAAATAATAAATCTGAAAGCCCTACCAGGATGCCTGAGACACATAAGTATTTTCTGTTTTCTTACTCTTATTGTTACTATTGTTATTTATTACTACAGTCATGGTCTGCATGGTGAAAAGTTCCTATCACCTAGTGATGTCTTGGCCAGCCTAGCATCCTGCTCAAGGTACAATTGTTCATGTCTGTGGTAATGCTGGTGTATATGAACCTACTGCATTGCTTGTTGTATAAAAATATAGCACAAACAATGATGTACAGTACATGAAAGTTGACAATGGTGATAAGTGAGTATGCTGTTTATGTGTTTATTGCACTATGCTTTTCATTGCTTAGTGCATTGCTTTTACACACGCACACACACACACTCACACACACACACACACACACACACACACAGAATATGCCATGGTGAATCCACAGCAATCTCATACACCTTATGTGTACCATCCTCTTGATTGTATCATTTCTCTTGTGTTTGATTTAATCTCCTGTTCTTTTGTTCGTCGTGTCCCTAGGTTGTTGTTAGGTGCCTTGGAGTTGGTATCTGACTCATAGAGACCCTATGTACAACAAGCGAAACACTATTGTCAGTGCTTCTTTGCTATTCATAGGGTTTTCAATGGCAGATTGATTTTTAGGAGTGAGTTTCTTGGTCCTCCTCCAAGCCTACAGTATCTGGTGTTCCCAGGTGGTCTCCTATCCAAGTACTAACCAGGCCAGACGCTGCTTTGCTTCCGAGATCTGACAGGATCAAAAACCACAGTGCTACGTCTGCAGGCTAGGAGCAATAGGCTCTGCCATATAAATACAACATATAGCCTAGCTTTGCAATAGGCTGTACCATCTAGGTTTGTGTAAGGAGACTCTATGATGCCCATACAACAATAAAACTACCTAATGATGCATTTTTGAGAAAGTGTTCTCATCATTAAGCAATGTGTGGTTTTATTACAATTTCTATGACTATTAAGCCCAGTGACTGCACTGAAATCTTCCAAGTGCCCTTGCTGAAGGACACCAGATATCAAAGAGAAATAACCATTTGTCAGGAAGCTGTTTGGCTAACCTGTCTTTTCTGATTAAAAACACCTGCACACATTACCCCCAATTCAATCTGAGGCCATGGCAATGACAGAGTCTGTGGGATTTGGGTTACCTCAGGGGTGGTGAGCCATATTGTTGGATGGATGGCTCTCTGAAAAGCCAGCTATCCTTCATGTTTGAACCTATTAAACATGAAAGCTCATTATAACAATAATGACTGTTTTGATATTTCCGGCTACCTCTAGTGAGATGGCCACTGGAGAGTCCTCAATGAGGCGTAAAGCATCAACTATGTAGGGAACACAAATCCCAGCTGGCCCGTTGGTTTTCACAAATCTTACCTTCTGGGGATAATGTTAAGTACAAGGATGACTTGGCACATAGTGACCTAATCCAAAATCAACCACCCATGTTTTTCCTACCACTCACAACTGAGAGCCTAGTGGTGCTCTGGATTTTCAGTATCTCTCAGACTACAAAGCACCGTAACATAGTGATTGTTGTGCAATTATTTTTATTTATGTAGTCTCTACAATTTGCAATACTCTCCCAGATCCATTTCCCATACAATCATCAAAATAAAACCTGTAAGAACAGAAAAGCTTATTAGTAGCCACTGTGATTCAAAGAATGCTACTGAGTTTCATTCACATTTAATCATGTAATAAATAGTATGTATGTGCAAGACACATCCATGCCTGTGCTTGAAGCCATGCAGAGACCATGAAGAAAAGAAAATGAATGTTCTTAAAAGTATTTTTCCAGGAATAGAATGAGATAAGGTCACTAAATTTCCATGCTTCTTTTTTTTTTAATTCAGTAGATTGACTTTGTGTGAAGTCCTTCATTCCAAGTCAATAGAACTGAATATTTGGTACCTTCCTTTGAGGAGTTGATAATCAGGGGAGGAGAAAGATCTACCAGAGAAGAGAGGTTCAGTAGCACAGAAAGTGTTATTGGAGACTACATATGAGACTATCACAGACGAAAACAATGTCTGTATGTTATATGATGCATGAATATATGATTAGGACAAAATTCAAGGAAAGTACACCTTAAGTTTCCTAAGATAATCTCAATTTCCAACATTCTCTGCCAGTGTTTAACCACAAGAGAGATGATATTTTCTGAGTTCTGATTCAGAGTACAAAAACGTTAGGATATATCTGCAACCTAGAAGGACTAGGAAGAAGTATACAAATGCTGAAAAAGTAAGAAAGCCATAGGATGTGAGACAACACTTGGATAGAAGAATAAAGACATCATACATATTGAAGAGAAACTAATGATTTTCCTTTTTGTGTATATGGTACCTAAGGGTTGAACCCAGGGCTTCCACCACTGGGCTACACTCCCAGCCCTTTTCTTTTTAAATAGTTTTTAACTTGAGATAGAGTCTCAGCTACCCAGGGTGCTCTGGACTCACACTTATGATCCTCCTGCTTCCAGCTCCTAAGTCACTGGGGTGACAGATGCCACTGTTCCTGTTTAGAAATTGATGTGTTCTAAGTTCTCTTGCTTCTTTTTTAGTACTGAATTTTGGACAACCTGGACTAGGGATTAGGTTTCCTTAAAGGTTTGAGGATTTTTCTTTTTCCTTTTGTGGCCAATAAAGGGTCAAAATGAAAATGGCAGCCAGGAGAAAAGAAAGAGGCAGCCTCAAGAAACTGCTCAAGACTGGCCTTGGTAGTTGAGATCAGAAAGAGGTAAGTGAAATTTTTCTAGGTTTCTTCTTGTGAAGCCCTTTTCTCTTTATCTGAAAGGGTAGAACAGGAGGCCAGAGTTCAGAACAAACATCTTTAGGTTTCCCATTTCTTAAGTTCTTGTATATAGAGATTCAAAGAAAAGACAACTTAAAAATCAACAGCAACCACTCCTATCCTTCAGGGAGAGTAGGATGAGTGACTGTAACCTAAAGTTCATCGTTGAGAACACACCCCTTCTGTCATGGTGAGAACACTGAGCCTCAGAGTTTGAAAGTAAATGCCTAAGCCACACAGGAGGTGGTGATAGAAATGTGGTTAGAATACTGTCCACCAGGTTCAGGAATTTTCTAAAAAGCCACTACAGAAAGAGACAAGATAATGCATTGTAGAATAATCAGCGGTGTCCAGAAATTCACTGATAGAGCTAGAAGACTTCTGGCCTGGATCTTCCAACCTACTCCTCTTTCACCATAGCACATTGAATTACTTGACAGGCTTCCTGAAGGATGTAGGAATTTGGATTGCAGTCTCCCAAGGGTAACTGGATAGGACAGTATAAGAGGTAAGTGAATGTGGAAGTGTAGAAGAAACTGGAATTGCTCAACCTAGAGTGAAAAGGCTCCAGATATGGGGGAACACAAGGACTTGTTTTCAGATATGTTGAAGACACTTGGGTGGATGTGTTTCAAAGTTAATCCAGCCAGTGTTTATGATCATGGACTATAGAGCCCAATTGATTGAGTTTGGGTAACAGACCTTTCTTTTACTTAGATATTTAACTTTTTGGTGCCTACATTTCCCATTTTTGATGGGAATAATTACAGTGAAGGCATCATTCCTTTGGTGTGAGAATTATGTGAGTTTCTCCATGTAAAACATCTAGCATGGGCAGGGTAACTAGAAAAAATTCTGTGTAAAATGTGTCACTCCTTCAAGATGGAGAGCTCGAAATAGTATGAAAAGAATAAAGAGAAACTGAACTTAGCTCCAGGTCAGAGTATTGAGAGTCAGAACTATCAGCAGGCAAGAGACTGATCTAGTTCAGGAAAGTTTAGGATAGACTCCTAAACTGCAAGTATATAGAAAGAGAAACGTGGTTAACATAAAGACATCAATTTTAAGAAGATTGATATGCTAATTATCCTGAGTTGGTCATTAGCCAATTTACACATGAATCAAATCATACCATTACACTGCATAAAAATGCACAGATCTTATATCTCAATCAAAAATTAAATTAAATAAAAATATTAAGTATATTCTAATGAGTTTCAAATTCCTTTTGTAATCAGAGGACTTTTGAAGATTCCAGAGCTTTTGAATCAACACTTCCCAGAGCTATTCCAAATGATCATTTGTAAGGTAATGCAAAAACAACACTTTGGAGGACATTTTAAGTCTTATCAATAATGATAGGCTAGGTATATAATGGGCTGGGATTTAGCTCAGTGGGTAGAGTGCTGCGCTGCAGTCTCTGAGGCCCCAAGTTCAATTCCCAGCACTGCAAAAATGGGAGAAGGCCCTGGCAATTCACTCCCAAGGCAATTCCGAAGCACTCAGCCATTGAAAACCCTATGAGGGTCGCTATGAGTCAGATACCGACTCGACGGCACCTAACAACAACAACAAGGTATATAATATGTAATCTAGAAGAGGGTGATTTTGAGAGTGAAAGACTGACGCTAATAATAAATACTCTGAAACTTTCCTAAGTAAACTGGGATCTGTAATCATCTTAGTTTCTGGCAAGGTATAATCGGGTTTTGTTTAGTTTTACTGAAAAGTATATGTATTTATGGGATTTAAGTAAACAGTATAAGAAAATTTCTATCTTGGACTCATTATAAGGTATAGCAGTAAGATCAATTTTATTCTAAGATGTAAGACTACAGAATGGGTTTAGATGTTAGAAATTAATGTGAGAGAACTCGAAGAGTGGTACCATTGAGGACACATTGTCTATTCTGCACTCCACCTTTAAGAATCTATGTTGTCTATGTGATCAGTGTTTGTCCTGGATTATACAACATCACAGACTATTCATGAGACCACAGTCTCCTGATGATAACCAGTAGTCCTTAATTGTGTTGGGCAAATGTTCTTTATATTATTTGAGATGGAAGGTCACCATCAAGTTATTTGGGACTGTGGAAAATGCAGGCCCAGATGCTGATCTGAGAGTTCACAAGTGGCTGAGAGTACAGAGGAAGAGACCGGAGGATGCATCTTGAGACAAATGCCCTCTGCTTAATTTAGTGATGAAAGCTGCAGCAGAAATGTAGCTCCTCCATGACTATGCAGCTTGGGTAATCATCACGGCAGAAGAGACTTGAGAGCGGTGACTGTAACTATTTTCCTATCCTGCTGGGGGAACAGTGGGGCCAGAAATAGTGAGCCATCTCTGTGTCGTCACCTGCTTGTGAATTCTCTTCTGTCTGGAGCTATGCAAGGTAAAACAGCCATTGTGTGTCCATTGTTGAGTGTCTTGCTCCTGGAGTATGACAATGTGGTCTGAATGATCACTTGTAGGGCATAGTGCCTGACTCATGGGTTTTGAAAAGGACTAGTTGATTTTTATCCCTGCAGCCATAGCCCTGTGGCATCCGATCCCATCAGATCTCGGAAGCTAAACAGGGTCGGGCCTGGTTTTTACCTGGATGGGAGACCGCCCGGGAAAACCAGAAGCTGTAGGCTTGGCAGAAGGACCTGGCAACCCCCTCCCCAAAATCAATCTGCCATTGAAAACCCTATAAACAGCAGAGAAGCACTGACAATAGTGTTTCCCCTGTTGTACAGAGGGTCGCTATGAGTCGGATACCGACTCGACGGCACCTAACAACAACAACAAGTTGATTTTTAAACTTTTGGAGAGTTATAGGAGTAGAGGACTCCTACCTACAAGGAATCTCTGGTAGACTGATAGACTTATCAGCCTTACATAGGTAAGGAAAAATACCTCTAGACTGTCTATGTCTATATGTCTAGGTTTATGTCTATATCTACTTGTATTAATATCTACCAACCTATTTACCTATAAGTGTACATCAGAGTTTAACTTAATGAGCTTCTTTAATCTGTTTTTCTTTTTTCCCAGCATGGAGTGCATCTACTGTAATAAGAGTAACAATGATAATTATATTGGCAAAGTATTCTCCATTTTATACACATCTTTTTCTTACTTCTTAAAAACTTACAACAACTAAATTATGAAAGGGTATTCATTCTGTAGTTCGTCACCTTTTACACCTAAGATTGGTTTAAAAAAAACTGAACTCACAATCTGATTTAATTCCATTTTTGCCACTTTTTTCCCCAGATGTAATCATCATGTTTTCTTCACAGAATTATTGACACTGAACCAGTAAACGTGTCCCCCTGAGGAAAAAGCTCACTGTAAATAACTTCTCTTTACAGAGAAAGGCTTATTGGATTTTTATACCAGACAACGTGAGTGCTAGTTAAATACAGAATGATGTCTGTGCCACTTCTGGAACTCAGAAAATCAGTGTCCAGGTTTCTCAAGCCCAAAGGCAAGTCAAAAAAGGTGGCTGCATTCATCTTATTGAGATAAAATTCTGGTTGCAATTGGAAATTAATACAGCAAGAAGTGTGTCTTTATTTACGAGATCAAACTCTGATTGTACCTACATGGAGCCAATGAGGGAAATGTTGCCGTTAATTAATTCTAAATTAACACTCATTACTCTGCAATCAGAATCATTATTTTTCCAAAGAAGAAAACATTTTTTTAGATTTGGCTTTGGAAAATATTAAAATGTAGGCTGACTAAATGATTTAAAGTGTTTGGAAATTACCTTGCCATAAACAGAAATGCAGACACAAATAGAGCTTGTTAATATCACTTTGGTATTGATGCAGGTGTCACCAGGTTCTGGTTACCTGGCTGTGCCTTTTCTAGCCAACATAACCACGGTTGGTATATTTAGGGATGTTCTATTGGTGTGTTTGATGGAGTATGGTAAATAAAATAAATCTTCTCTGCCCAAATTCTGAATCAAATGGGAAATAACACTTAGAGAGTACTCAGTAATCAGAGAATTGGCATACCACATTTCTTTCTGTTGTAGACAGCACAGAGGATATAGCATACCATTAGAATTAAGGTGAAATCCAATTAGCCCATAATTCAGTTAGAAATATGCCCATCTTCCCATCTTTTCAGTGAACAGTTCAATCTACACCATCACACTTAACTAGGAATGTCACTCACTAGTCAGTGCAGGGGGATATGGAGAGTGGATGACAATATTTGCAGTTAAGGCTTTGATAGAATTCAGTCTATTGAAGCAGGGTATTCAGACAGTATGTGCAGTTAGCCAGTTAGGTAAGGGATTTAGCTCAGTTGGTAGAGCACTGCGCTACAGTCTCTGAGGTCCCGAGTTCAATTCCCAGCACCGCAAAAATGGGAGAAGGACCTGGCAATCCACTCCCAAGGCAATCCCGAAACAGTCAGCCATTAAAAACCCTATGAGGGTCACTATGAGTTGGATACCAACTCGACGGCACCTAACAACAACAACAACATCGTCACTATAGACATCTTTGATGGTTCAAACAGTGAGGGAAGTTAAAGGATATCTCTTTAAAATAAAAAGTACATAAATCAGTAAAAAGATTTATTTCTATCCCTAACCACTCAAGAATTGATATTGCATTTTTAATGAAGAAATAGGACATAGTAACTTGAAGCTTCCAAACACAAAGAAAAGATGAAATGGAAATGGAAATTATCTATCCTGATTTAATCATTACACACTGAATTATCATAGTGTATCCCATAAAGATATACAATTACTATGTGCCAATTAAAGAAAATAAAATTAAAAGCCACTTAAATGGATCTATTAATAAAGTCACTTCTGAAAGAAGTTACAATATGTTTGAGTCTTGTTAAATCTGTGATCTAAAATGATATATTTTGGTGTATGTTCTCACAGAAAGTAGATGGTCAAAATATAACAATGAGAGTTCACATGTACCAGAGGATTATAATGTGCCACTATACTTTTCTAATCACCTAAAAATTTCTAATGCAGTTTGCCAGCAGGCACTATTAGAAAGGTGTGGTTATATTTCTCATTTGAAATATTTGGAAACTGAGGAATGGAAACTGGAGTAACTTTCTGAGTTGATAAATGATGGAGTAGACCTGTACACAGTAAGTTCACTTACTATCCAAACAAAATTAATATTAATATTAACATCAAATATTAATACTCTACGGAAGAAAATCTTTTTGTCACAATTCACTTCCTCATATGTGAATTCTGAGACTGTCTTGTCACAAAATGGACAATCCACAAGGCCTGTATCTTTTGTTTCTGTTTATGTAGGTGTTAGTCTTTGTTTATGCTCTTGCATAAATTGACATCAAACTTATGTATTTATAAAAATGGATTTTTTCCTTTAAATACACTGTGGAAATTATTGGCTACCCCCATGACTGGTAAATAAGAACTACTAATTCAGTCTAGAATTCTCTCTCTGGCCTTGAGTAAGAAGATGGATTGTGACTGAGTTTATTTCAATTCCAGTTCCACTGTCCTAAAGCACTCTGTATTTTTGCCTGTTTTTCCTTTGTTAGGAAGAATGTCTCTCTGCACATTCATGAGAAAGGATATGATATTGCATAAAAACATAGGCAACACCATCAGTGTGTCCAGGTATATAGTAATCTCATGAGCACAGGAGGTATTTATTTCAATATCACTACAATACTAGATGCATGACTAGTTGACCAGGAGTAATTGTTGAATATTAAATGAGATGTCGTTGTTGTTCGGTGCCATTGACTCAGTGTCTGACTCATAGCGACCCTATGTACAATAGGCGAAACACTATTGTCAGTGCTTCTCTGTTATTGGTAAGGTTTTCAATGCCTGATTGTTTTTTTTTTTTGGAAGTGGGTTGCAGGGTCCTTCTCCCAAGCCTACAGCACCTGGTGTTCCCAGGAGGTCTCCCATCCAAGTACTAACCAGGCCCAACCCTGCTTAGCTTCTGAGATCTGACAGGATTGGACACCACAGTGGTACAGCTGCAGGCATTAAATGAGATAGCCTTCAGTAATCTCCCAGCAACACCTGGG
>VMDO01037792.1:0-14035 GCA_007922755.1 Pedetes capensis
CAAAAAAAAAAAAAAAGAAGAAGAAGAAGAAGAAGAGGGCATAAAGTGTAATTGCACAAAAGCAGCCAGGGCTCCAATTCACCTGCAGAGCCTGTGGCTGGAAAACTGTGGCCTCATTCCTAACCAGCTACTCAGCCAAGTGAGGACCACGCCCACCGAGGTCACAAGGCCAGAGCTCAGCACCCTAATTTTCTCTGCCCGTGAAGGGCCTCCAAACACTCTCAGAACACTGGGGCCCCTTCCCCCTACCGTGGTATAGCTGTGGTATAGCTGTCCCCTCAAGTGCTCCCCCTGGGGCTGGGATTTAGCTCAGTTGGTAGAGCGCTGCACTGCAGTCTCTGAGGTCTCAAGTTCAATTCCCAGCACCATAAAGATGGGAGAAGGACCTGGCAATCCACTCCCAAGGCAATCCCGAAACAGTCAGCCATTGAAAACCCTATGAGGGTCGCTATGAGTCGGATACAGACTTGATGGCACCTAACAACAACAAGTGCTCCCCAGCCCTGCAGCCCCACGTTCTATCAGGCTGAGGGCCAGGGCCACAGCCTCAGCAGGGTTTCCAAGGCAAGGCCTTTGGAAGCCTCTCCTTTCCCTTCAGTCTCCTCAAAAGCAGGCCTGGCTGGCCACGGCACTCCCTAAGCGGGGCCTCCTCCTTGAGAGCTGTCACACAGGTGTCCAGAGTCCCTCAGGAAGGTCAGCAGGGAGTCAGAGGAAGGCCACATACCTGTTGGCCAGGGACAGGGCCCATGTGCCCACTGCCTCAACAACAGCCCTTCTGGATGTATCGCAGACCCAGACCAAGCCCCTGGGAGGGGCTTCAACATCGCTAGGGTCTCAATGGCAGAGAAAGTCACAAATGCTTCACACACAGGCCCCAGCTATAGCTGGATGAGGGACGGCTTCCCAGAGTAGCTGGATGAGGGACGGCTTAGGTCAGCCCAGTTCCTGCTAGGAACAGAGAGCTCAGCTGAGGGCCCAGGACCAGCCCCGCAGACATTAGCCTCAACAAATCACACTTCCCTGTGCCCCGAAGAACAGGTCAGAGCCTTTGTGGCCCCAGTAGGGCTAAGCAGGGGATTTGGCCTCAAATACCCACCTTGCCCCCTCTCTCCACACAGTCTCCCCCAAACAGGTGGGTGTAAACTCCAGGCAGCCTGAAACTCCAACACCATCCTTCTCCTGAACCCCCTCAGGAGTCCCACTCCGAGGCAACCTGAACTCCTTGGGCAGGAGCCGCCCGCCTTATACCTCTCTGGAAGGCCCCTGCTCCCTCGCAAGGGTGGCCGCTGGCTCAGAAAGGTCCCTGTTGGGTCCTTTCCACATCCTCTGCATGCTGATCGCATCCAGCATGAGATGACGACATACAAGGAGCTGAGCTCAGATAGCATGCAGCAGCACCAACAAGGCCAACAGCAAGGCCTCCTATGTGCCAGGCCCCATGCCAGGTGGGTCTCATTTTTAGCCTCACAAGTCTGCAAGGTACAGATTACATTCCTTATTGTTGTTGTTGTTAGGTGCCGTCCAGTCGGTATCTGACTCATAGGCCGCAAAAATGGGAGAAGGACCTGGCAACCCACTCCCAAGGCAATCCCGAAACAGTCAGCCATTGAAAACCCTATGAGGGTCGCTATGACATTCCTTATTACACAGATGAATAAACAGAGGAGTCCTCTAAGAGATCACCCCCAAGAACACACAGACAGCAAGTGACAGAGGTGACACATGAATCCAGGATTGTCCATGCAGGAAGAACATTGACTTTGGGGTTGGCCATTTCCACTGTTATTTGGTCAACATTTTTCATTAAATTCCTTTAACAGCCATAATAATAACAGCTAACACCAACAGAGTACCTACCACATACCAAGCACTTTCTAAATGCTTTCTGTACATTAATTCACTTGATTCTCAAAAGATGTCTGTGTGGTAGACTCTACTGTCCCCAAATTAGATAAAACAAGTCAGCAACAAACCCAAGGTCTCCCAGTCTGAGTGTGACAGGGCCAGGTTTTCAACCAGGCAGTCTGGACCCAGGGACCTGCTCTTACCAACGTACTCTGTTGCCTGCCCATCATCTTCCATCCCTAATCTCTGGGCTCAGGATGTCATCCTTGGTTCTAATACCTGAGAAAACATGGGTCTCTGGTGTTAATATCTAGTATACATCAAATACAGCATGATTAGTAACATCAAATACAGTTCCCTAAAGGGCATCTCAAGGTCATTGTGGGTATTTTGGGGCCCACACAGACTGGGCTTCAGGAAACCCTGTGTTGGAAAGGAGGAGGAGACCTTGAGAATAGAGCCATCACAGGCCCTATTACTCCGAAACCGGGTGGGTGACAGCCTAAGGCCTAGGGATCCAAGGCAGCCCAGGACTCAGGAAACAGCAAGGAGGCAGAGACCATGGGGACTTTGCTGGGTAGCTCAGGCGCTAAAATCCCGCACAGGTGTATTCTGCCTTACGCTGGGCCTGAGTGGGTCAGCATCATAGAGGCCGAGTCCAGGAAAGACACAGAGCAGGTGGAGGCCACAGGACCACCCCTGGCCCTGCCTCCCTCAGAGGAGGTCCTGCCATTTTCCCCTTCCTGCTGGCTGTTTCCATGGCAACAGAAGAGGGTTCTCTCAGCAAATCAAAAACTGTTTTTCTTTCTCTCGAAGGTCACCTAAAATGAGCCACTCCTGACTGTCCTTTGTTGAGACAGTCTTCAAGAATGGAAGGCCAGTCACGACATCACCCAAGAGGAAAAGAGGAAAAGGTTAGGGTGACCTCAGTTCAGTCACGTCATTCTTGCTCCAGCCCTACCTTCCATGTTGGGATGAGGCGCCTTGCTTTCCACCTCCACAGCTGAGCCATGGGTACCACTCACCCCCAGAGACCACCCACATATTTCACTGGCACTAAAGTGGCAACACCAGTGGATCCATTTCATGGAAACAAGAAAAGGGACATTTTGCCAAATTCCCCTGCTTTTCCTTCCTCTGCTGTGTTCTGGCTCAGAAGTGTCACTAAGTGGTCCCTCCAACCATTTCCTGGGTGGCAGATCACTCCCAGACACACGACACGCAGCTGGGCTGCCCATAGAGGAAAACAAAACTCTGCTCTCGGGGTTCAGCTCAGGCCCGGCAGAGGTCAGAGCCTTGTCCTGACAGCAAGTGGGTATCGGGGACCCACTGGACCAGGTTGGTATAGTGGCTGGAGGCGCCAAAGAAGGACTTCGGGAGACCTTCTTCGAGAAACAGGGGAGGGAAAGTTTGTTGGGTTACTCCCCAAGTGGGGTGCAACCAGCAAGCAGCCCCTGTCAAGTGCTCAAGTGCTAGCTCTAAGCCTGCAGCATAGAATGCTGCAGGCTCACTGATGTTACAGCTCAGCCTTAAAGGCACAGCTACAAGAAGTTGGTGTTCCGCTGGGCTGGAGGTCCGGTGGTCTTGACTCTCTCAGCTCACCTTCTCTGCCTCCCTCCTTCCCAAGGGTGGGAGGAATTGGGAGGCTCTTCGTGGCTTGCTTGTAGCCTTTGGCTCTTCAGGGCTCCTGGTCTTGACGTGTCGGCTTGCTTGGAGATCTTCCACTGGATTGGGGAGAGGTGGATCGAGGTGATGGGATCCGGGCAGCAGTTGAGGGATGGAGAACAGTGGTGGGGTGAAGGGGGTCTGGGATCCCTGCTTATATAGGCTCCTGGAGGGGGGCGTGTACTGGGGTTAGCCAATCAGGGCACATTCCTGACAGGTACAGCAGGTAAACTGTCATACCTGCCAGGTAGGGGCAGTTATTTAACTGAGATGCTAGGGGTGGCTAATCAAAATTGAGGTGGTTGAGGCTGGTCAGGCTGGTCAGGGGCCATCTTTGCTCACTCGATGGGAGGGGTAGGAGTGAGTGAGTGGAATGTGGCCATAGGGTCAGCTAAAGGTCGGTCCTTCATGCTATTATGAGGGACCCTAGTTATGGGGTGCATTTTAAAAATCCCCAACACTCTGCCACATAGTGGGAGAATACACAAGATGGAAGAAAAAAAAAGGCTTTCAGGGCAGAGGACATGACACATAAGGCTCTAGGTTTGTCATTCCCAGACACACCACTGTCCCTGTGTGTCGCTTTACTCTTGGGAGTCAACAACTGCTTTGTCTCCATGTGCTAGAACAGCCTCGTTTCCCCAGCTCTCCCTCCAGCCGTTCCCACGAAGACACCATTTTCCCCCACAGCTCCTCCAGCAGCCAGATTCCACACTGAACGTTGCCCAGCTGCTCATCCAGCGGGCAGATCAGTCGCTTCGGCCAAATGGGCCCTAACCACATCCCTTCTAAAGGCCTGGAGGTTTTCTCAATGATGCCTCCAATTAGAAAATGCTCAAAACTGGAGTCGCATTCCAACCTCACTAAGCACCACGTCTTCCTTCCCCGTGAGCCCTTACTCCCCACCAACTAACGTGCCACACAATCAGGTAACAGCCCAAGCATGGCAAAATGACTTCCAATCAGCTACCTGTCAGGCTCAAGTCCGCCAAAGTGTTGTCTGCTTTTAAGACAAGAATAAATAACATGTTTCTGAGTCAAAATGTAAATTAAGAACCTGTCCCCTTTCATACCTTCTTTGTTGTTGTTGTTGTTGTTAGGTGCCGTCAAGTCGGTATCCGACTCATAGCGACCCTACGTACAACAGGGGAAACACTATTGTCAGCGCTTCTCTGCTGTTCACAGGGTTTTCAATGGCGGATTGATTTGGGGGAGTGGGTTGCTGGGTCCTTCTCCCAATGCCTTCTTTAGGGGAGCAGAATCAGCAGGCTAGGAAGAATGTTCTGTGACACCTACTTCCCAGCTAGGGACCCTGTGACAGCCAGGAGAAAAGGCTGAGGGTGACCTCGGTTCCACCCCTTCATTCTTGCTCCGGCTCTACCTCCCATCTTGGGATGAGACTCCTTGCTTCAGCAGGGAGGAGTCAGTGCCACATTTTCCTCAGATGTTCTGTGCCCCAGACTCGGTCCGAGATGATCTGCTCAGCCCTGGATTTGGACAATGGGAGGTCACATTCTAACAGCTGCACTCCTCTCTCAGCACCAAACACCACCCTATCTATCCCTGGGCACCAAAAGACAACATTCAGGACAGACTCTTCAGTGGAACCCAAGTCTCCAAGGGAAACCCAAGATTATCCTAAGTCTCCAGGGAAAAGGCGGCAGAAGAACCAGGTCTAGTACTAGTGCCCACTTCTTTCTATTAATATAGTACCTAAAGGCCCACATCCAGGAGCTCAGCTGCCTGAGATTAGAACCAGCCCCATCAGCATGCCTGTGTGACCCTTTACAAGATGTGATTACCCACACCTATAAAATATGGGTAATAACAGGGACCTCATAGACTGGTTGTGAGGGTGAAATGAGTTAATATTGTAAAGTAACTGGAAAATATTTCTCCCATATTTTTAAGCACCATGTTAGCCCTATTATTTATTTAAAATTTTCATGTGGATTATTACCACTAGGCCCCAGAGCAGAGCTCCTGACACAAACAGCCTCTGAATTTACAGTGTAAAATCTTAACTTGTCTTCCTTGTGTGGTATCTTAAGAACCACAGCTGACCTAACTTGGCCTCTCTCTGCCCTGCTCACCACTACACCCCTCCCCACCACCATCGCCTCCCAGCACTCCACGCAGTTCTGGGCACACAGTTGATCTGGTCAGCACTCGCTGAATTGAACCAATGACATTCCAGGTCCTTTTCTGCCCCATCCCCAAACACAGGAACTTCCTCCTCTGGGTGAGTGTTGCTTTATCTCTTTCCCCCCCGGAAAGTGGGACACCAAGGTTTATATGGTTCCCTCATCTCAGGAAGCCCTTAAAAATATTAAATACAACCAATGAGAAAAACCCTGTGAAACAAGATGGTGATCATGAACAGAGCCAAGAGGACAAATCCAAAGTGCCCTTTCTTCACTTGAGACGCCACAAACGCTGTCTCCTTGAACAAGAGACATGTGTAAAGAGTGAAACCGAAGCCCTAGGAACCAGTCTGCAGCATCGCACAGACCCCCCCCTCTTGCAGGCCTATCTACTTGAGGAATCATGCCAGGGACACAAGGCTGGGGGGTGTGCAGGTGCCACCCCCAGAGCTGCTGCCCCAACCAGAGACACACACGCTGGAGAGCGCCAGAAGGAAGTGCGAGTGCCCACATGTCTGTGCCCCACCGTAGGAACAGAGCCTGTCAGTGTCGAGGCCCCACATTTGTACAGACAGGCACCTGAGTATTTACATAACGCCAGCAAGCCCTTCCTGCATGATGCAAGATGCAACAGCAGCCCGGGGTTTCCATTGCACAGGAATTCCTGGGGCTAGACCACAGGGGCCCACACCTCTCTTCTCAACAGGGACGCTCCAGGGAGTCACAGAGCCTTTGGGCTGGGTTGTTGTTGTTATTGTTGTTGTTGTTAGGTGCTGTCGAGTCGGTATCCGACTCATAGCGACCCTCATAGGGTTTTCAATGGCTGAGTGCTTCGGGATAGCCTTGGGAGTGGATTGCCAGGCCCTTCTCCCTTGGGCTGGGTGAGCCTCTTTTAAGGCAGCTGGAAGGCGACTGCCCTTAACGAGGGGCCTCTTTCCCCTTCCCATGCACCTTTGAAGGGCTCCTGCCACTGCTGAGCATTCGAGTACCAGTAAAGACGCACAGAGAGAAAAAGGAGCGACACTGAACTCCTCGGGACCACAAACTACCTCCTCGGGTCAGCCAGAGCCCTGCATGTAAGGAAAATAATACCCTGGGCTCTGGCCCTGAGATGCATCCTTGATAATATGAACTTGACCTTAACCCTGCTGAACTCTTAGACCACATGATACCTCCTAAGTGCCAGTTAAATATGTGGAACCGAGAAATTGTAACCAGTGGAACCCAAGTCTTTGCCATTTTATTCAAAAATGTTTACTTCATGTTTCTCTATTAAATATAAGCAACTTCCCCCTTGTATATATTTCAACCACATTCACACAATGTGTTCCCCATCAACATGTGAAGTATGGGCACGGGCCCTGAAATGTTAGTTCTGTGCTAAGATAAATATTGGAATGATATTCACTCCGCTTTTTTGAAGTCGTCAACATCACGATTCGTGATGGAAGGGCTAAGGCACCATTTGCTTTGTTAAATAACAAAAGGATAGCCAAGCAAGGCCCTTGGGAGAGAGGGTCCAATGGCCCCCTGGAACACTCTCGCTGCCTTCTCACTGCTTTATCTGCAAACAGGACACTCGACACTGAGAAAATACCCTGAGCCTCCAACCCAGCTCTAGGAGGATGACAGCGTCCACTGTGTGCCCAGCACCTGCCACCACCAGCCCCAGTGAGGTTACCTCTGAAGGCCCAGCACCATCGTCCGCCCCAACGTGAGCTTCCTGGTGACTTTTCAAGGAGCTCCAGAAAGAAAATGGAACCGAGAAAGAGGAAGGGAGGCGGGGTTTACCTATGGCCCTGGGACTAAATCCCCTCTTTCATCCCTATTTAGGGCATATTGACTGGAAAAGTGTCAATCCAGCCCCTCACACACCTGTGTGTGCCTCTCCCAGGTGCCTCACCCAAAGCCTGCCTCAGAGCAGGCTGAAAAAAGCAAGAACCACGGGAGCAGCTCAGAAATACAACACATTCTGCTCTGCCGCACATCATCCAGACGAAGGCTGTGTGTCTAGGGAAAGGCCCAGAGCTCGGGCCAGGCCACCCACAGTCAGCGGCCCACCCCTGTTATGGGGCTTCTCATCATTCTGGTCATTTGGAGAAGCTCAATACGCTGCCAGGGTTGGGTCAGGCAGCTTCTTCCTTGTAGGCGAGGGGCTCTGGGGTGCTGGCTCAGGCAATAGGCAACTCTCTATCACGTCCTCTCCCCCGAGTTAATTCTCCCTCAGGTCACAGACCGAGTCTGTGAGGGAATCAGGGCAGGTGTGAGGAACCTTGGCTTACAGATGTGGGAACTGAGGCTGATCCAAGATGGAGCGGATGGTGCCAGTTGTCTCCTCCAGGGCTATGAATTGGATCCCTGGAGCCTTCCCTCTGTGCCTCGGTAAGTATAAAAAGCTAGAGCCAAGCCTGTCACAAGCAGCATATCATATAGCTTCTCAGGAGCTCAGTCCCCTCCACTATAACATCGGGGGCTACCCTAATTATCATGGTTATTACCATGTTACCATCATTACGGTTGTTACTGCTCTCAGAGTATTAGCACTTCATGGTCCCTTCCAGCTTAGCTTTTGCTCTTACCTGATCGTCCTTCTAAAGCCCAAGAGCCATGCCCAGCTGAAAGCTAGGTCCCACCGCCAAGGAGCACCTGCTGTCCCTGGCCCCCTTCTCACAGCCCCTGAGTGCCCCCCAGCCCTATGGACAGCACCCTCTGACACCTGGCTGACAAGATGCTGCCTTGTACGAGGCTGGCAGCTTCCCTCCACCCCGTCAAGCACACTCGCTTCCCCCCAGGAAAAAAAAATGTGACGCACTTGGCTCGGACTTGAAGAGCATTAGGTTATGATAATTTGAGCTCCATTCAATTATTCCTATTAAATGCATGAGCAGAATACATAGCTGGTGGGCTGGATTCTTGGTAAGAAAAATAAGTGGGTTTCCATTTCAAACTGGAAGACATCTCTAACCAAAGGATCCAAATGAATGAAGTAACTTTAGACCTTTTCCTCTTCTGCCGTGCATTGCTCAGAGGAGAAATATGCCTGGTTCACCAGAATCCTGGGCCCTTTCTGGTGATGTGCTCAGCTTAAACCCAGCTAATTAAATTAAGTCACCGCCACCTCACTCCTAACTGGACGAGAAGGGGCCCATAAATTATGTTGCCCTGAGCTCCCCACAAATTGCCTCTCCCCAAAGAGGGCTTCACCATTTGACAAAAACGCATCCGAAGGCACTGCGAGGCAGCAAGGCTGTGGTAATTGGCCCTCCCACTTGCTTGCCAGTGTTGAAATAATGAGTGGCCAAAGCTTGAGGGGGCTCAGCAAATAGGGCAAGTAAAGGGCTTGGGCTCCAGAACTCAGGCCAGGGGCCAGCCAGGCTTGCCCTGTAAGCATGGTGTGCCTCGGAGCTATAGGGGTGGGGGGCGTGAGAGCATGGCCTCACTGCTCCATCTTGGACATGGTTCTCAGGGCCCACAAGCCACACTAGCAGGTGGCGACATGGACACAAGGTGATCAGCAGGTCTTGTACCCCAACTCCAAGGTGCTCCACAGGAGTGCATAGTGCGCAAACCCAGAGCTGCCACCTGGGAACAGGAGTCCTGGAGGTATGCAGTTAGGAGGGCCCGCACTCTGAGCCCCAGAGTGGTGGCTCTGACTCTGCCCACCAGCTCTTAGCAAGCGCAGCAAAGCAAACCAAGTAGGACTTCCTGGAGGAAGAAAAGGAATCGGAACGGCCCTTGGGAACCCCACAGTTCCCTAGAGTGACTAGCCCACAGGGGCCCCTTCCCTGAGCACGCCACAGGCCTTCCCAACACAGCCAGAGGAAGAGAACAGGGAAGAGCTCTTCCAGACAATGTCTCCGCTGCTCTTTGTTCCCAGCAGAAGTTACTATTTTTCTGCCAAAGCAAAGAAAAAACTCTCTATCATTTTAGCAACGGGAGTGGCCCCCATTATGTGCAGGGAAATCCCCCGGGTGTGTCAGGGGAAGATCAGCAAGAACCGTGCAGCCAGGAAAGTAAAAATGCAGGCAGGCCTGGGATGGGAAGTTTGCAGAGCGCTAATCCCCCCCGCACCAAGGGACTGATTTTAACAAGGCAGGCTGTTTGCGAGGCAGTGCGGGTTGACTCACATGTGCTGTTGTGGCAGGCTCTTCTGCTTTGTTCTGTGTTCAGAATTTTCTCATTTCAAGCTTTCTGATCCAAAAATGACTGCGCTGCGAAGACCAGCACCACATTGAACAACTCCTCAACTTAAAGGACATTTTTGAAATGCCACTCCTCGGCAGCATGCTGCCACTCAGAAAGGCAGGGTGGAAAGAGTGGGTTCCGACTCACTCCCCAGCCACACCTGCCTCTGCTCCCCGCTGAGCTGGGGGAGCACCCTGGGGAAGAGGTTGAGCTCCCCAGCTGAGGAACAGCCCCGTAATTGGGCTCTGCAGCTACAAAAACCCAAAGGTCACAGGGGAGCTCAGGCGGGTCCCTCCCCGCACTGCTTTCTAGACTTCTCTCCCAGGATTTGGACAATAGCTATAATAGCAGCCATTATTGAGCGCCATGCGCCAGGCACTGTGCCAGGCACTTTACATGCACCATTTCATTTAATCCTCGCAGCCACTCTGTGAGGTGGGCACCATGATCCCCTCTTACAGACAAAGAAACTGAGGCTTAGAGCAGCTCAGGAAGTTGGCCAGGGTCCCACAGCTGACCACGAGTGGAGCTGGGTTGCCAGGGCAGCGCTGACTCCCAAACACCCGTCCCTGGCTCGCCTTGCTCCCGTATGTCTGCTCCACCCTGCGGCTGGGCTCCTGGAGGCAGCGGGAGCGAGATGCTGGGCTGGGAAGAGCTGGTGAGCAGAGAGGAAGACACGAAGGCTGCCGGCCTCCCAACTTTCCCGCGAGGCCAGTCCCGGCATGTTGCTGCGAGGGCTCCATTCCCATGCGGGCCTTGGACAAAGTGCCACGCTGCATCAGCAGGCCCCAAGCTGGGGAGCAATGTGAGACCCTCTGTGGAGCCCGAGGGGCAGGGTCTGGCTCAGTGCCAGGAGCAGCAGGGGCATCAGAAAGGTGTTCCCACCACACCACCCCATCATGTCTATCAGGGCCGGAGGCAGCTGGCTGGGCCACTTTCTGAGTCACAAAGGGGCGTGGATGATGCCAGGAAGCCAAGCTGAAAATTGACCTTCTCCCTGAGGTCACTGCCAACGCAGCCCTGGTCACATGGCAGGCATTCACCAATGACTTAGTCCACCGCAAAGGGGGACAGGGCAGCTAGGCCGGTATGTGACATGACCAGCACTGGAAAATCCACCAGACCCTCAGCAAAGGGGACCGGCAGACAGTAACCTGACAAAGCCAACGCCATGACAGAAGCCAAACCCAAGCGCAGGAGCCCATTCCGCCAGCTCTCTGTCCCTGGCACACCAAGACGAGGCGGCCACACCCTTCCCAGCCGGCATCGCTTCTGTCAGCCCCCCTAGGTACACACACACTGATTGGCACTCGCTTTGAAATCTGAATCTCAGAGCTGGGAACCCGGGGTTGTAAGCAATCAGCCTGTGTTAGTTTTGTCAGGCATCACCCACAGGACTGAGCACGGCTCTCGGGGTGTGGCCACCACCAGCCAAAGCACCACATCTGCTTGCATTTCATCACCAACATGGGAAAGTTTGACTTTCAGTTGACCTTGAAATTCACGGACTCCAGCAGGAGAGAGGGTGGAAGTGGAAGATAGGAGCCAAGCGAAAGCCACTAAAAGGAAGCAGAAATAAAACAAGCTGGGGATGCCCTGTGCCCCCCTAAAATTAAAACCAAGTGAACAATCAAAGGGCACTTTTCCAAGCTATTTGGGCTCCAACACTCCAGCTTTAATCAAGTCCCTGGGAGAGAAAGCTTCAAGTGCCTGCAATTTCCTACCTGCCTTCACCTGCGTAGCTCAGCCAGACTCTGGGAATTATTTGGGGGCTGTCTTCCCCTAAATGCACAAGCCCCTCCACAACGCCTTCTCCCCAAGCCAAGCCTGGCTCCCTGGGTCCTCACAGGGCATCTGGAGCCTAGGTTTTCCTGGCCCTGAGACAGCAGCCTTAGACAGGTTCGCATCTCCCTCCAGGGGGTCTGGAAGGTTCCAGAGAGGACCTCCCCATGGGCCCCAGCTCAGACAGACCAGATCCTCCAGATTGAGGACCTAATTGTCACTGGCAGGGGACATGTGAACTTGGGGGTGCTCATTAACATCCTTGGGTCCACCCTTGCCTTCTGCCTCATGGTGTTTCCAGAGCACAAAGGCAAGGAATGTGAATGGGGTGACGAGGCGGAGGGACGGCCTCTCAATCCAAGCCCTCCCTCTCTCAGGGACAACAAGCCAGCACCGTCCCTCTCTGAGCCTTAGGAGCCCCTCCGAACAAGACTAGAAAAGATAATAAATGATACAGCTCCTTCTCACACAGTTGCACGTGTTAATAGATGAACACGAGACCAGCCTTTCACTTTACAAAGACTCTTCCTCTCAGCCTCGCAAGAGCCCCAGGGGTAGGAAATGCTCAGGCGCCCATTCAGACAGGGCTGGTAGGCTTCCCAAGGGCACACAGCTGGCTGGCGGCAGAGCTGGGATGAGATTCAGTCTGCCTGGCTCCTAGCTCTGTGCCCATGCCATGGTTCCTCACCGCCTCTGGGGGCCTTTCCAGCTCTGGCATTCACACCACTTCTGTGGTGTTTCTCCTGGGGACCCTGCCCCAGAGACGTCACAGCATCTGTGTTCTGGAGGTGAGCCCCAGAGCCCCAGAGCAGAGGGCAGGCGGGTGAGAGAGAAGAAGCCAGAACAGCAAGAGACATCATGGAAGGCTACGGGCCATGTTCTCCGGTCCCATCTACAGAGTGCCAGCACTTACTGAGTGCTTACTGCATACCTAGTGCTTTCCTATGGCATCTCATTCAACCTCCACCAGCCTCTGAGAGAGGAGTTACAGGTATGGCACCCGTAATCTGCAAAGCTGAAATCCAAAATTCATCAACATTTCTTGAGGGCACATCACAAATGGAAAATTCCACATGTGACCTCATGGGATGGGGGTCCCAGTCGAAACACAAGTACATTAAAAATATTGTATGTCCGGGCATGGTGGCACATGCCTGGAATCCCAGTGCCTCAAGAGGCAGAGGTAGGAGGATCACAAATTCAAGACCAGAGGCAGTCTGCATAACTTAGTGAGACCCTGTCTCAAAAAAAGTTAAAAAAAAAAATGGACTGGGGTGCAGCTCAGTGGTCCCGTACTTGCAAAGCATGCAAGCGCGAGGTACTGTGTTCAACCCCTAGTACCACCAAAAAAAAAAAAAAAAAAAAAAAAATGTATGAAACTACCTTTGTTGTTGTTGTTAGGTGCCGTCGAGTAGGTATCTGACTCATAGCGACCCTCATAGGTTTTTCAATGGCTGACTGCTTCGGGATTGCCTTGGGAATGGATTGCCAGGTCCTTCCCCCATTTTTGCAGTGCTGGGAATTGAACTCAGGGCCTCAGAGACTGCAACGCAGTGCTCTGCCCACTGAGCTAAATCCCAGCCCGAAACTACCTTTAGGCTATGTATATAATGGTATATATGGAACAAGCAAATTTTGTGTTTAAGGTTGGGTCCCCTCCCCAAGATATCTTATTATATAGGCAAATATTCCAAAATTTAAAAAAAAAAAAAAAAAAAAAGAGATCTGATATCTCAAACACTTTTGGTCTCAAGCATTTTGGATAATGGATACTCAACCTGTATTATAATGCTCATTTTACAAATTCATTCCTTATTCATTCAAGAAATGTGATTGCTTCAATGTGTTGGCTACAGGATGAGAAAACTGGGGCTCAGAGAAAATCTGTGGCTTTACCCAAGGCCCCACTTCAAGGATAGGTCCAACCCCAAGCACACCGAGGTCATTTGGGGGTGGTTGTTATTTTTGTTGTTAGGTGCTGCCAAGTCGTCCCCAACTCATAGCGACCCTCAGGGTTTTCAATAGCTGATTCTTTCAGGATTGCCTCAGGAGTGGACTACCACGACCTTCTCCCATTTTTGCGGTGCTGGGAATTGAACCGGGGACGTCAGAGACTACAGAGCAGTGCTCTACCAACTAAGCTAAATCCCAGCCCCCCAGCCCTAGTTGTTGTTGTTGTTGTTGTTGTTGTTAGGGGCCGTCAAGTTGGTATCCAACTCATAGCGACCCTCTGTACAACAGGGGAAACACTATTGTCAGTGCTTCTCTGCTGTTCATAGGGTTTTCAATGGCAGATTGATTTTTGGGAGGGGGTTGCCAGGTCCTTCTCCCAAGCCTACAGCTTCTGGTGTTCCCAGGCGGTCTCCCATCCAGGTACTAACCAGGCCTGATCCTGCTTAGCTTCTGAGATCTGA
>VMDO01037793.1:0-14036 GCA_007922755.1 Pedetes capensis
CTTCATGGAATGATTTTCCCTTTTTTTCTCTGAAAGTTAAAAAAATGTAGAAAAGTATATATAGAAAAATAAAACAAACATTCATAATCCTATGGCCTCAAAAGAGTAACTTTGAACATTTGGAATTCTTCTTTCAGTCCCTCCAGGAAATGAAACAACGTCTCCTTTACATGAGCAGACAAAGCTGGGGATGGTACAATTTCTTTTACAGTCAACCTTGAAAGTCATGACCATCATTTCTATAATATTTTATTAGCCACAGATGCTAGCCCTAATTCATTGTGGATAGGACTACAAAAGAGCACAAATACTAGAATGCAAAGATCACTAGAGGCCACCTGGAGGCTGGTTAACACTATACACATCCTACCTGCTGAATGTTGGCATCCTATGGGTCTCTGAACTGAAGTTTCTTTTCTTTGCTATGTATACTTTCCCCCTCAGTGCTCTCTTTCAGTCTGTGGGTTTCTGTGTCCTATGTAAGCTGTTGATTCTCAAGTTTATCTCCACCCTCCATCTGCTTTTACACTGTGAAAGAAATATATGCATTCCCCAACATCTGTCTTATTTTTCATGTTATCTTATGAGAATTCTCCTTATTGCATTTGGTATTTGTGGGTAAATTTGCCTAAATGAAAAAAATGTTACAATTGTGGTTATAGATAGTTAAAACATTGGGGTGCACCTTACCTTAATGAAAATATATGGGCCATTATGCTGTTTACTACTGCTCTTTGAATTGCAGTTATTCACAGCAGCTCTGGCTCTCAATTTTTTTATTGTCCAATTTATTGTTAAACTTGGATCTGTATTGTGAAAAAACCATTTAAATGTTTATTTTCTCAGCAAACCACTAAAGCCTTACAAAAATCTTTAGAGTGATCATTCCTCTTTGTTGCAAACCTTTTCTTTAGAATGACTCTAAATTCAGACTCCTAGTAAGACCCTCCACTTAATCTCCTTTAGCTCAAAATGTCCTTCTCTTCTAAGGTGTGATACATTTCCTTTTATCATTTTAGCTCATGTGCATTGCTATATTTACCAACTCTACTGATCAGTGATTGTTTTATGGTATTGTTTTGCTTTTAGATGGTTTGTTCTTTTCCTTCCTATCTTACCAGCAATATATGCTGCACTGCTGACTTTCATTCCAAGGAAGTGAATATCATTCCTCTGATCATGCTGTTCTAAGGACCCACCCGACTCACATAGTGAGCCTCGGCAACACACCTCCCTTTGAGATATGTGTCCAAGCTACTTGTGGGTTGATGCTCCTTCATTTCCATCACATTTTATGCCAGAATGTTTTATGGAACTTAGATATTTGTGTCAGTTTAATTGTATAAATATTTATTCATATTTATCCAACACCTACTAATCAGATATAATACTGAATTTCAATTAAAAATCCCCCAGGGTACTTTAAGGAATAATTAATATAATACTAGCTATATTGAGATTCTACCAGAGAAAGAGAACAGTAGGATATAAATCTATCCTCATAACTCCCGGATTCCATACTTATGAATTTGTGTACTTACTAATGTGTTTTTGTAATCCCTAAGTCAACACTTGTGGGGCTGTCCTGGTTATATATGGACTTTCGCAGAGCAAAGAAAAGTCTGTGTTGCCTTATGCATATGTTCCCAGAGGAAACTGAACATGGCAAACCCCTGCCTTCTTATTTCTGCTCTCACACTTAAACTTAAGTGTCCTTTTGTTTAGTGCCACTTTTTTTTTCTTGGCAATTTTGTACTTATCCTCTTCCTTTATTTTTACTTTTTATTTTGGTGATTTCATTGTTTAAAATGGCCCCTAAGCCTTGTGCTGAGGTGCTGTGTAGTGTTCCTAAACTTAAGAAGACTGTGAGGTGCCTTATGGAGAAAGTATGTGTGTTAGAGAAGGTTCCTTCAGGCATGAGTTATGGCACTGTTG
This sequence comes from Pedetes capensis, assembly GCA_007922755.1. Lineage (NCBI taxonomy): Eukaryota > Metazoa > Chordata > Mammalia > Rodentia > Pedetidae > Pedetes > Pedetes capensis. The sequence goes on from VMDO01037793.1 coordinate 1,936, forward strand.
ATAAAGTTCAGAGTTAATGAGTCAATGATATGGTACATTCACCCAAAAAGGAAGAGGAAATTCATTGCTATATACCCGAGGCTACTCAGAGAAGTACAAAAGTAGCACCTCTAAGTTTTGATGAAGCTATGGGAAAAAAATAGCTAAATTTGTGAATTCATGACATAGTGATTGACTGAAAAATATCATAGCAGGCAGCTTTGTCATGAGGCTGAAAGCAAAGAAACTGAAGGCCCTGGCCTGATGACACACACTTGTAATCCCAGTGATTTGGGAGACAGAGGCAGGAGGATCACAAGTTTGAGACCAAAGGCAGTCTATGTAATGTAGTAAGCCCCTGTCTCAAAAAATAAAAAACTTGGCTGAGGGTGTAGCTTAGTGGTCCAGCACTTGCAAAGCATACAAGCACAAGGCCACAGTACTACCAAAAAAAAAAAAAAAAAAAAAGAAGCTGAAGGTATGGCCACATTATTCAGTTCTGCCCCCCTGGCTAGTTGGCTGTCTCACACTTAAAAAGGCTGTGCAGCACAAAAAACATTACATTTGTAGACAAGACGGGTTGTGCAGAGCCGAAGACTATAGGAAAATTTTTAAAAAACACCAAATGTTATACAGAGGGATTATGAGGAAGAGCAGATTTTCAGTGCAGATGACACTGACTTGTTATACAAGGACATTGGCAAATGAACCTATACAACACAAATGGCCTCAGAAACTCCTGGCTTTAAATCATTCAAAGACTGCGCAATTAATTATTTTCAATAAGTATTAAATGAGATGTCAGAAACACACCTATAACAAGGTTATCTATTGATCAGTTGAGAAAAATGTTGCAATAGAGAATTGCAAGAATGTGGCCTTTTATTTCCCCTAGGAGCAAGGGCTTTGTATCCATTCATTCAGTGTTCATGGTAACTTATAAAGCTTCACTACCTCAAATAAGGGGTTGGGATTTAGCTCAGTTGGTAGAGCTCTGCGCTGCAGTCTCTGAGGTCCTGAGTTCAATTCCCAGCACCGCAAAAATGGGAGAAGGACCTGGCAATCCACTCCCAAGGCAATCCCGAAACAACCAGCCATTGAAAACCCTATGAGGATCGCTATGAGTCGGATACCGACTCGAAGGCACCTAACAACCAATAACAACCTCAAATAACAAGAAGCAATTTCTTGTCAAAGAATTAAAGAGGATTATATAATTATGGGGTCTGGCTAGCCAAGTCCAAAACCTGTATGGGAGGCCAGATGGCTGGAAACTCCTGGGCAGGGCTGACAGTATAGTTTAGAGGCAGAATTTCTTCTTCTTGAGGGAAACCTCAGGACTTTTTGTTTTGTTTTTGCCATGCTGGGAAGCAAACCCAGAGCTCTGTACATGCTAGGCAAGTGCTCTACCACTGAGCTATATCCCCAGCTCCAAATCTTAGCTTTTCACTTAAGGTCTTTCAACTGATTGGACAAAGCCCACCTATACTATCAAGAATAACTTCCCCGAGCCAGGCACGGTGGCGCCCACCTGTAATCCCACCTGCTTGGCAGGTGGAGGCAGGAGGATTGCAAGTTCGAGATCAGAGGCAGTCTGCGTAACTTAGTGAGACCCTGTCTCAAAAAAAGTAAAAAAATGGGCTGAGGGTGCAGCTCAGTGGTTCAGCACTTGCAGAGGAAGCAAGCGGGAGGCCCTGGGTTCAACCCCCAGTACCCTCCCCACCCCAAAAAAAGAATAACTTCCCCAAATGAATGCCCCTTTACATTCTTGCCAGCACTGAATCCTTTTTCTTGGCATCCTCAGCAGCAATCAATATTGTCAGGCTTGTGCCTTTTAGCCCTTATAATACATATGTAGTGGTAGCTCACCGTGGCTGTGGTTTGTATTCCTCCAATGAGTAATGATACTGAGAATCTATTCAAAAATTTATATGGAAAAGTGTCTATTAAGAAAAATGTCAATTTGAAATTTTTTTCAGGTGTATGATTTGCAAATTTTTTTTCACCTTTTGTCAAGTTGTCTTTTATTCTCTTAACATTGTCTTTGGAATATAAGCTTTACTTATTTATTTATTTATTTTCACAATTTGAGTGTTGAATCTAGGACCTCACACATACTTTGCAAGTGCTCTGCCCCTGGGCTTCACCCCTAGCCCATTATTTTTTATTTTTTATTTTGAGACAGGGCCTTGGTAAGTTACTCTGGCTACCTCTGGCTTCTAACTTGCAATCTTCCTGCCTCTCGATTTGCTGAATTTACAGGCATGAACCACTGTGCAAGGCAGAATATAAGCTTTTAAGTGTGGAAAACCAAAAATAATCTGCTTTACTTAAAGCCAAGTAATCCTAGATGTTAGCCACATCTCTAAAAGCACCTCCACAGCAATATTATTTTAATAGAGAATTGACTAAGTAGATGCTGTAGCCTAGCAAAGTAGACATATAAAGCTGACCTTCACACTAGCTCACATTTATTGCTCTTCACTATGTTCAGGCCCTGCTTGCAATGGCTCTGTACTTATTTATTCCCCTCAACCATCTTATGTGGTTGGGGCTGTGATTGTCTGCATTTTACAGACAAGAAAACACAAGGAGAAATAACCTGTTCAGTATCAAGCAGCTAGTATATGGTAAAGCTGTACATCAAACCTCTACAGCCTGACCTAGTCTTTACTCTTCATCAGTTCATTCATTTGCCTTATGTAAAGAGAAATGACCTAGGTCAGGAAACTAAATAACTTCAAAAGTGGACAGAATTTCTGCCTTAAATCCAGTGCTGTCCCAACTAACATCAAGGGTTTACACCATTTGTGAGGCAGAGTTTGCAGCAGGTCTTGGTCTGTCCTTCTGTCCCCTTATCCAGGCTTAGTCTGGTTCACTGTGTCAGGAAACTACAAACCACAATTGTGATATGATTGATTTTCTAACAAGTATATATTTTAAATAAGTCCCAAATAAGCTAACACTTGTGACATGAGCCAGACATTTTCGAGAAACCAGGTTCACACAAATGGATCCACTGAATTATGTTCTGAAAATGTTTACACAGAATTGAAAGAACCCCAGAGGTCTTGGGTAATCCCTGTAATTATAGTGTGTCTTAAAGTGGTTATAACAAAACCATTAAATGCCTTCTATGCGGAAAGACCTGTGATTGCTAGAAATAGCTAAACAACTGTTTCAGTTATAGAATATAGAACAAGTCAAAATAGAAACACAAATTACCAACTACTGAAGTTGAAGTAAAATTAAATTTAAATAAGGTTGAGCTTTGTAAAAAATTAATAATGGCAGTCTAGCAGGAATATCAGGGGGAATGTGTCACAGTCTAACAGATTAATTCTTCAGCTACTTCCATAATTTGATTTGTTACAATTTGGACCTTAAATGGCCCCCAAAGGCACATTTGTTGAAATCTTGGCCTTCAGCCCATGGCACTGACATAGTGGAACCTTTAGGAGGTGGGGCCTGGAGAAGGAAGTTAGGTCATTGTTGGCATGCACTTGAAAGGGAATGGGACCCCAGCACCTTCCTGTCTCTCTTTCTCTCTGTTTCCTGGCTGCCATGATGTAAACAGGTTTCCTCTGTCCCTCACTTCTACCATGATGTACTACTTTGCTGCAGGTCCCAAAGCAACAGGGCCAACCAACTATGGGCTGAAATATCTGAAACCATAAACAGTCCCTCCTTTCCTTCTTCAAATTGATTTATTGGTTTTCAGCAATGAAAAACTGACTAATATATAATTCAAAAAAATGTTTTTTGGTTTGGTTATGTTGTTATTATTAGGTGCCATGAAGTTGGTTTCCAGCTCATAATGACTGTATGTACAACAGATGAAACACTATTGTCAGTGCTTCTCTGCTATTCATAGTGTTCTCAGTGGCTGATTGTTTTTTGTGAGTGGGTTGTCAGGCCCTTCTCCCAAGCCTACAGTATCTCATGTTGCCAGGCAGTCTCCCATCCAAGTACTACCGGGCCCAACCCTGTTTAGCTTCTAAGATCTGATGGGATTGGATGCCACAGTGCTATGGCCAGTTCGTTTATAGAACTGTCAAAATAATTTGTGATCTTCTGGCTTATGGATGCAGGTCACCTATCTGCTTACTGACAATAGTTCCAAGAAAGGGTTTGGAAATTGAAGGAAACTTAAGAAGTGCTGATATGTTGGGTGGAAGTGACGTGTTCATTCATATGAAACAGGCTGTGTGTCCTAGGATCACATACAGAGTCATGTCAGGGCCCTCTTCTTCAAGTCCACACATGACCTGCGGGTCTTGTTGGAGGATGACTTAGCTTGATGTCGGAGCAGAGACACACTGTTTGAGAATTACACATTCTCTTTCTGGAGGTGTAGGAGGGAACTGAAAGAGTAAAAAACTGAATGCTATCCTGGATCAGCAAAGAGTGAATCATGTTCTAAACAAATAGCTTTTGGCTGCTCAGCAAGGCAGCAGCTGTTTCAACATACATTTTCAGACGTATATACTTAAGAGAGTACTTGAAGGTCGTACTATAAAAAGGGTAAAAGTACTTGCGTCTTGTTCTCAGATGTAGGTTATATTTATTTTCCCCAGTATAATGCTGGACATAGGTCTTCAAAGAAATATAAGGGAACAGTTTCAGGTACATTAATGTTCTGTGGAAATTGCCATGCAAAGGTGAGGCCTTGTGTTGCCAAAGCAGAGAATGGGAAGCTCCTCAAGCTAAGCGATGGAGTGAGCAGAACAAAGAGAAATGGGTAAAGAAAAGCAAGAGGTGTTGAGGAAAGAAAAGTCACTTCTGGCACAAACTCTGAGGGAAAAACTGGTGAGGAGTGAGGGGGTTTGAATGGAAAAATCACACGCATGCAGTTCAGGTTCACACGGAGGCACATAGCCACACTGAGTGCAAGTTTATCAGGTTACTGCTAGGAGGAGAGAGGAGGCAGAATGTGTTCAGAAGATGGGCATTTGGACCACAATGTGTTTTTGTGGGATGAATGGAGACATGAGAGAGGCAAATAGCTGGAACCTTAACTGGCTCATGGAGACTCGGATACCAATAGCCATGGCTGGCAATTGGTGACCTCTGAGATAAAAGGTAGGATGACTAAATGACTTCCCAGAGAACACAAAGGCTTTCCCTTTCATTGTGGCTTTTATGTCAATCAAAGTCATTCTCATGGATGAGGCAATGGGGTCAGGGAATCCCTGGGGCTGGGGTTCTGGGAAGGTGAGAAAGAGAGGGTGATGTGCCCTTTTGGAGTCAGACTGCTAATTCAGATCCAGCTCTGCTCCCCTTTTGGTCTGTGATTTGGCAAGTCAATTAACTTTTTCAAACCTCAGTTTCCTCATGTGTAAAATGGGAATAATAACAGCATCTCTCTTGTAGGGTTGTTTGCTTAAACTAGCTGTGTTATGTTATGTTATGATTAAACTAGATCCCACTGCCTGCCCTGAAGTAAGGCTCTTAGAACGTAGTGTCCCTACGGCATACCTGGCTGTGTTTTGGTTAACTAGAGAGACAGAAAAAGAATTGATGTTTTTGAATTGTGGCGCTGGAGACGTCTATTGAATATACTGTGGACTGCCAAAAGAACCAACAAATCTGCCCTAGAAGAAGTACAACCAGAGTGCTCCTTGGAAGCAAAAATGGCCAGACTGCGTCTTACATATTTCGGACATGTAGTCAGGAGAGATCAATCCCTGGAGAAGGACATCATGTTTGGAAGAGTGGCAGGTCAACGCAAAAGAGGAAAACCCTCCACCAGATGGATTGAGACAGTGTCTGCAACAATGGGCTTAAACATAAATAAGATTGTTTGCCTGGCACAGAATCGGGAAGTGTTTTGATTTGCTGTACATAGGGTCGTTATGAGTCGGACTCGACTTGACGGCACCTAACAACAACAACAACAACAACAATTTTTTCTGTAGTTACCTTATTTAAGTCTTACAGCAACACAAACAAGTTGAATTTTATTATTTATATTTTTTGCATGTAATAATATTAAGCTCAGAGAAAATAGCCTGTCAAGAGTAACACACGTAGTCACTATTCCAATCTGGGTCTTTCTTGACCCAAATCCATGTTCACTGTACTGTGAAGTTCAGGATATGTAAGAGTGGGCATGAGAACATTATTGGGAACCTACCTCTGGGTTCAGAGGTAAAAGCTTGGTTCTGGAGGCTCTATGGTATAATGGAATGATGTGGCTGGGTAAGAAGCCAGTTCAAATCTGTGCTGCTACACTAACTTTAGACTGCATTGAGGGGGTTGCATAAAGGGGATGTGGGAAGAGGGACCTCCTCCCTCTGGACAAGGTGATGGGGATTTTTCCGGATGAGTGATTCATCATGTCACTTCATAGCAGGACCCTTCAACAAGACCTATAGCCCTCAGTGTGGCTCATAACGATAACTACATTTTGATACGATGGTATATATTGTGCACTGTGAAAGGAGTTTTCCTATTTAATACTAACAGGAATCCTCTGAGGTTTTTACTATTATCATCTCTGGCAAATGAGGAGACTAAGGGAGGTAGCAAAACAAGAACTGGAAAGGATGGAGGTCTGACCTCCGTCTATGACCTTGACCCCTCCTGTCTTGTCTTTGTTTGGCAACAGTAGACTGATTGGCTCTGTGTCCATGTTTCTTGTCAAACCTCCTAAAGCCTATTTGTGGGAGTGTGAGTTCACCGAGCCTCTCTCCATACTGCCTTGTAATGCACCTGTGCTTTCTGGTTGATGAAGTTTTCATCCATCTCCACAGCTTTGCCTTCATAATTCCTTTTGGAAAAGGCAGTCTATTTGGTGTTTTTTCTTGAGATCTGTTCATTGCAACTTACCTGAAAATATATAGTACTTGCTAATAGCTTATTCAGCAATATCATCTGCTAACTTGTATTTTTACATTATCAAGCCCTTGAGGTCAATTTCTTCTTTTTTTAACTCCCAGAAATCCTTACTCTACACATTGTCAAATGCAATAAATATGAATTCATTGACTAATTTTGGAAAAAGAATATACTCATCAAGAGATAATTTTAAAACATGAAATAAATCATACATTGTGAAATTATAGCACAAGTTATAGCTTGTGGGTATGAATATAGAGCCCTCATCATCTTGATTTTTACAATGGGAAGAAAGTGAATGAATGCAGCACTTGTGGCCATGGACAAAGTGCTAACGAAAGGGCAAATCATGGGTGGAACATATCAGAGCTATGTTAGACTTAACATACCAGTGTGGAAGACATAAGCCAACTCTGTGTTCCAGATTGTTGAATGTGCAACAAAATTCAGTAGCTAAAGTGACAGGAAAAATCTGTACCATATATACTTATCATTTTGTTTTACTTGTGTGTCTTTTTAATAGCTTTCATACTAAGTAAAAATTTATAAATTATGTTACTTTATCAGCTGACTTTTTTGAACTAAATGAAAGAAAATTTAGGAGTAAAATTGGTATTAGATTTAGAGTTTTATTGTGTCTTCTTTCAGTAATTAGCTGCAGAAGGAGGAAGGATTTTTGTGTAGTCACATAGGTTTAAATAGTTATCTAGTTTAAAAAATTTTTCTTTTACAAACCTATTTTTTTCTTTGTTATTTTAGCATCATTATGGTGTGTGGGTGTGTGTGGGCATGCATATGCTCATGAGTCAGCCTTCCATTACTGTCAGCTTGTTGTGTTGTGGAGGCTTGTGTGTTGCTCTGATGCTGACAGCTATGCCACTGGTATGTCAGATACTAGCAGGGTCACCCATAGTGGACTGGTTTCAGTTGAGCTTCCAGACTAAGACAGAGTAGGGAGAAAAATCCAGCAGCCTACTCCTGAAACAATTAACCATTGAAAATCCTATGAATGGCAGAGAAGCCCTGTCAAATACAGTGCTGGAAAATGAGACCCCTAGGCTGAAAGACATTCAAAAAATGACTGGAGAAGAGTCACCTCCTCAAAGTAGAGTGGACCTTAATGATGGAATAAAGCCCCTGGGATTTCATGTTTGCTTATGTGGCATGACTCAAAATGAGAAGAAACATAGTGTCCGCAACAATGGGCTCAAATATAAAAAAATTGTGGTAGTGTTTTGTTCTGTTGTACGTGAAGCCTCTATGAATGGGATTGGACTTGATGACACCTAACAACAACAGTCTTATGAAATTAATCTGAACTACTGGCAGGCTGGTCCACATTTTTAGATCTTCCATTCATTTTTTTGAAGTGTCTACACATTTTTATTGAAATACCTGAGATAGTCAACTTAGAGAAGGTTTATTTTGGCTCAGGGCTTCAGAGATTTCTACCATGGTTGGTTGACAGCATTGTTTTGGACCTGTGGGGAGGCAGCTCACCAAAGTACTTTCTCATAGTAGAGCAAAACCATTTGCCTTTTGTGAGGGAAACAAAAAAGAAAGGAAGAGGAATGGGCCAAGGTTTCACAAGCCCCTTCAAAGATACACCCCTGGTGACCTAAGACCTCTGACCGGGCTCTACCTCTCAGTTTCTACTACCTCCCAATAGCACCATGATGGAAACAAAGCCCTTAACATGAGATTTTGAGGGACATTCCAAATATAAACGATAGCTGTATTTGTGTGTGTGCATGTGTGTATATGAAATATTTCCTTTCCGAGATGCTTAGGTTTCTATTCATCTCATTTCTGTACTTGGTGAATTAAATATTTAGGAAGAGATATAGTTCATTGATAGAATGTCAGAAGAGCATATTTTCATCATTAGTTTTAATTTACTTCTCATTCCTTTCTCCAAACATCCATTAGGAATTGTAGGATTCTGTTCCTATTTTATATATAAGCAGAGATGATATTTCTAAGAAAATCTAAGGTCTCCAGATATACCATGGCTTTTATCTTTTTAATATCTTCCTCTTTTGCTTTCAAATGTATTTAGAGGGCAGAATAGTTACTTTGCATAATTATTATATTATATTGCCTAAAGGAAAGAATTAAAAAATATTCTCAGAGATCATTTCCATTTTTGAATCAATTAAATGGAATTTCTCGATGTGCTACCTGCCTCATTTGTACCCCAAATGATTCTGTATGAAGTTGACTATTAAGATGTGAGAGCATATGAATCATTATTACCCTGTTTACCAGCTCTTTTAAATGTATGCAATTTATTTTAATATCAACAGCTGGAGAACAATCAGGTGACACATCTGTTGGCATGGAGAAATGATTAAATCTTTGTGATAATACCCACTGTTCTCAGCTGCAGATGCCAATTCTGTCATCTTCCAGTGATTTTTCTCAGATATAGTTCTAAATGTAGAATCTTTGCTTGTTTGCAGTGAATCTGTTTGTTAGGTCTGACTCATAGCGACCCTATGTGCAACAGGACAAAACACTCCCAGATACTGTGCCATGCTCAACACTAGGTCAGTGTTTCTCTGCTATTCATGGGTTTTCAATGGCTGATTGTTTCAGGAGTGAGTTGCCAGGTCCTTTTCTTATTTTGGTGGTGCTGGGGATTGGAACCAGGGCCTGCTGTTTCAAAGGGTTGTTGTTGTTGTTAGGTGATGTTGAATTAGCTCTGACTCATAGTGACCCTCATGGGGTTTTCAACGGCTGATTGTTTTTCAGGATTGCTTTGGGAATGGATTGTCATGTCCTTCTCGTTTTTGCAGTGCTGGGGATCGAGTCTGGGTCCTCAGAGTATAGAGCAGCACTCTACCAATTGAACTAAACCCTAGCCTCAATTAAAGAAATGACATGGTACCTTCCCCTTATCTCAGGCAGGGGCTTTATTTTGTTGAAATTGAAGCCAGATGTTGAAGTATGGTTTTGCAAAGCATTCACATATAGAATTTGTAGTGGTATAGTTTACACATGATACATTTAGTGTAATCTTTGTGCCATTTAAGTGAAGTATAATTATATTAAGTATATTTGGTAGAAACACATTTTGAAAAAGCCACCTTGGAAATTTAAGTGGGATAATTCCTGGGAAGATGGCAAGTTGTGCTGCTGGAGTCATGGGGTCTGATAGGGAAGTACCTAACGCCCTCCGTCTGTACCCATTCTTTAAAAAAATTTCACTCACAAAATATTTTTAATGTCTTTGAATTTATCAGACAAAAATAAATGGATTTAGATGGAAATAGCTGTAGCTTTTGTTTTAATTTAGAGCACCCTTCCTGGATGCCTATTCCCCAGTCACTGATTCTAGGAATATCCCTCTATGTGGCTTATTTCCCACACTGCTCTTGCTCATTTCAGGAGAATGTGCCATATATAACCAACAGCCTCTTTCCTAGCCACTTAGAAAGCATTCTTAACATGGAAGAGGGAAAAAATTTTGTATAAAGAATAAAATATCCATCTACTCATTTTAAATGCCAGGCACTGAGTCACATGCAAAATACGTGCCCATGGGGCCAAGGTCTTTTTCTCAGTATGTAGACTCATGTCTGGCACAGAAGTCAAATAACCAGATGGAAACACAATTCATGAGTCACATCCATAACAGGAAAAAGAAGGCACACTCAGGGTAATCAGAGGGAGGTTTGTTCACAAAGGCATGTCTGTGGCCCTGCAGGGGAGGTGTAGTGTCCCAGGCTAGTAAGACAGGAGTTGCTGTCATTGCCCCTAGGTCTGAAAGGGAGAGAGAAGAGAACTGTACCTGGACTCAGAAAGACAGAATCATATAGAAATGTCCCCTTGAGAAGATGGAGGAGTGACACATCCATCTTAGGGCGACTTTGCAGGAAGGGTGGCACAGGAGTCCACCTGTCCTTCCTCTCCCCCATTCCTCTCATCTCCTGCCAGAGCTCCCCACTGAAATCTAACTGCAAACCAGAAAATGGGAGGTACCTCAATAGATAGCAGCATAAGCTTTTCGACAGAAAGTAGAGTGGAATAGGGTGGAGAAAAGACCTCAAGAGGAGACAGAAGGCACCCTGCAAATCCATACGAAATATCCTGATAGTAAGAGCTCCCCATCCAGTAGTGAACAGCCATGGCCAGCCTGGCTCACTGTGCACCCCCCATAGGAAGCACACCTACCTGCCATGGGGCTCTAAAAACAGATCTCTAACTCAGAGGGAGTCTACAGCTGTACCACACTGGCATCTGACCTCGTCAGATCTCATCAGGTCTCGGAAGCTAAGCAGGCTTGGGCCTGGTCAGTCTTGGGTGGGAGATTGCCTGGGAATATCAGGTGCTATAAGGTTGGAAGAAGGACCTGGCAGCCCATTTCCAAAATAATCAGCCATCAAAAATCCTGAAGCAGAGAAGCACTGACAATAGTGCCAAGCATGGCACGGTGTTGGGAAGTATTTTGTCTGCTCTAGATAGGGTTGCTATGAGTCAGACTTGACTCAATGGTACCTAAGAACAACTACAACTCAGAGGAAGAGGAGTTGGGGGGATTTATGGGAAGTATTTCTGAATTCTGAATGATGTAACATTTTCCTGATGAGAAAGCAAGCCCTGGACAGCTAGCTAGGAATTGGCCTGGCACACACAGGTAGGCCTTGGCATTCTGTTGCATATACACAGTTTTCACAGACTATCAACAGACAATGTTGATAGGTCTGTGCTCAGATGGAGCAAATAAAAATAACAGCACTCTCTATTCCCATCTGAATACGAATGAAATCATGAAAATTGTCAAAACCACAAAAACGGCCATATATTCCTCTATCCTGGATAATATGAGTGACAGCTTCTTGTTTACAAATTATAGATTTATCCTTGTTCTATTTCTCCCACCTTATTGATAAAGTTTACTAAGAAGCTCCACGATAGCATAGCCCGTACTCCCTGGCAGCATCTACTCCTGAGCTGAGGCCTTCCTTCCCACCCATATTCACCCAATCCTAGCCTCCATTCTAGAATAAGTCCTTTCTGAGAAACACCACATGTTCTCATTCATATGTGGGAGCTGATTCAAAATTATAAGAAGGAAAAATCCTATTCAAAGGTTGGATCAAAATAAAAGAGGGGGGAAGATAAGAATGGTGTCAATATAAATGGTCTAGAAAATGCATGTAATTGTTCTAACAAGATAAAAACATAGATCACTACAGGAAAAATTTCTATTTTAAACAGAACTGGAACCCAAGGACATATAGAAAAATATTACTAAGTAAAAGATAGAGAAGACTTAG
>VMDO01037794.1:0-14039 GCA_007922755.1 Pedetes capensis
GGAAATCAAACCCTGAGCTTCACAAATGCTAGGCAAGCACTCTGCAATTGAGCTATACACCTTCCCCAACCCCATGTCTTTTGGACTTACATTATATTATCCTGAAACACATTTTTAGTTTTGTTTGATTGACTTTAACCTACAATGTATTATATTACTTTAATAATATCTTCTCTATTTTTAAGCTACATAATTTCCTCCTAGTAATAAATATTCAACTTTTTCTCTTCTTTACATAATTTTATTTATCTATTTATTTTCCAATACTGGAGGTTTGAAGTGAGGTCCTCCATCATGCTAGGCAAGTGCTCCACCATTGAGCTGAACTCCAACACCCCCACCACCATTTTTTAAAATAATTTTGAGACAGAGTTTCACTAAATTGTGCAGGCTGCCTCTGGCCTCCAACTCACAATCCTCCTGACTCAGCCTCTCAAGTTGTTGGGATTAGAGATGTGCACCTGGCATAATTTTAGAAGTTTAAAGAAAAAACTTTAGTTTCTTCATACAGATTGCTCTGCATTTTGCTTCATATAGTAATAACTCACATCTTATGTGAGTTTGTGTGACTTTTTATTGAAAATTTTCAGCACATTTTCATTTCTAACTTTTTGTCCATTTTTCTTATTTTTATACCATTTATAATTTGTATATATAAAAATAAATATAAATATAAAAGTAAAACTTTTAAAATTTCCTTCTCAATACTTTTCAGTTCATATTGGTTTAAAATAAATTCTTTGAACTATGGAGATTACAATTTTCTCTTTTCTCACTGTTTTATACTTACTTTGACATTTCATTTTATATCTTTTCCATGTAAGTCTTTAACCTTCATGGAGGTCTGCAAATATTGAGGTACATTTGCTGACCTTTACTCACTAAAGATAATTGCTTAAAATTATGTGTTTAAAGGACATCAGAACATGCTATAATTAGATGATTTACATTTACATATAAATATTATGTTGTCATTGTTGTTGTTACTGTTAGGCAGGCACAGGGCTTCTCCTCCCCTCTGAGAGAACCATGCCATGCCCAGCAGAATCCTAGCTGCTCACCAGACTGGAGTCTCCAGTACCTCCCAGAGTGGGACTGCAGGCATGCTTCTATAGGGCAGGTACCATGTTCTGATTACCGTGGGGACCCGGATCCTTGTTCTCCTGGCCACTAGTGCAAGACCAGTTACAAAATGGTTCCTCCCTATAAGATAGTGCCTTCTTCTCCCCACTTTTCCCCAGTCCTCAAAAAGCCCATGAAAAAATTCACCAAGACTTGACTTGAAATCTGCCCTGCCCAGCAACTCTTCTAGCCTATCAGAACCTTCCAAGTACTGCTTCCTACATATCCTGACGTGCTAGGTCAATAACCCCTTCCCCCTCCCTCGTAGAACCCATAAGAGCCCCCACAGAAATCCATAGCTGCTCTTTCCTTTGCTAGAAACAGCCCTGGCAGCTTCTCCTAAGAAAGGTCTGTTGAATTTATGGGTTTTTGGTTCCTTACCTAACAGTTTTGTGCCCTGGAATTAGGTCTGACACGTAGTAACCTTATGTATAACAGAATGAAACACTCCCTGACACTGTGCCATGTTTGCATTATGTCACTGCTTTTCTGCTGTTTGGAGGGTTTTCAATGGCTGATTGCCTTGGGATTGCTTTGGGAGTAGATTGCCATGTCCTTATCTCATTTTTGTGGTACTGGGTATTGAACCCAGGGCCTAAGAGAGTACAGAGCAGCTGTCTACCAACTGAGCAAAACCCCAGAGCCATAAATGTATTATATACACATATATTTGTTAGATTTATATTTATTCATTAGCAATCTGAATGCATAACTCAAATCATGTGAAAAGAGTCTATTTAAATTAACATTTTTATAATTGAATGGGAGAACAGGATATTGAAATGAAATCTTAAACCATTACAGATTTTTGTGTGTACTGGAAACATTTTTAGCATTAAATATTTGCCAAAATCATATAATTCTATTAACATGCTTGTAGTATATTCTTGCTAAGGATATTTGCAAGAATTTGGTTATATTAGCTTGGAATTTAAATAAGTATTTTTATTAATTTAGTCAAGTGAGATTTTCCATGTTGCCAGGTTCATCTTTTCAATTCACTTTTTAAATCAATTTCAAGAATTGTGGCACTGATTAAAATAGCATATAGTACTGGAAAAATAAAATCATGTTTTACAATGCAGATCACAAATATACATCTCTATGACTGTTTCAAGAGAGAAAATATTTTTGATGCTGTCAACATAAGGGACATGGTCATGAGATGAAAGCAATTTGCTCCTCCATTCTGAATTTGTTGACAGTCTGCTGTAGAGTTTTTTTCTATGTATGTTTTGGCTTTTATAAGGTAGAGTGTTGACTGAGTACTTTCTTATGTTTCATTTTCTTGTACATAGAAGGTTAATGTTTATTACTGCTCAGTAAGTGTTGATTTAAATATCCCTCTGACTGAAAGCATCTACTGCTTTTTCTACCTATTCCTTTGGACAACTGTTCTTTGAGTCTAAGAATGACATCCAATGAGAATACCATGTTTATACTGGTCAGCCTCTTATCTTCATCAACCAAAGTAATGGTGCTCTTTGGTTGGTGTGTGGAAAATTGAGGGAATCATTCAGTGTAGACAGCAGAAGCAGTGCAGGTAGAAACAGATTGCTGTCTCCACCAGGATTATGCTGCTTTGCATCATGAAATAGATTAAAGATTTAGATCCTTAGAACCTTAAATCATTTGTAGGTGTTTCTATGTTTCAGTGGCTTCTCTCTTCTACCCTTGAACTTATATTTATTTGTCTGGTAAAGGAAACCATATTTAATAATTAACAAGATCCACAAATATCACTTCAATAAAGTACTTCATAACTAACATTACCAGTGTCCTTCTTCCAGAAAGTCATTAGTATTTTAAAAGTCACCATTATTAAATCAACCATGACAGATTATGGATCATTTGGCTTTACTGGTAGTCCATTTGTCTGAGGGTTTAAAGTTGTGGTTTATTACTAAAATATTGTGGTTTTCATCAAAATATTATGGAAGTCATTAAAACTAAGCTACAAAAAAAATGTTTCAAATATGCATTGCCTGTGTTGACCATTCTCTGGGGAATCTCAACATACCTTGATCTTCTAGCTCTTTCCTAAGAACATTTATGACAAACTTAAGTTACTGACTGGCAGCTAGCTAAGAAATGGTTGTCTCAGTCTGGACCTTCTGTAAAGCTTTGCAGCAAAGCAGCTTTCAATAGTAGATTATTTTAAATGACAGGCAGCTTCAATGAAGTTTATTTGACTTGTGGAATAAAGACATTAAGCACTGGTAGTAGTATCAGTATATCTTTGTTAACCTGATAACACATCGATCTCAGACTCGTCTCTAAACTGAGAAGTCTATAACATTACAGATTTCAGGGTACCAAGGTCACCTGAAAAATTACAAAAATAGCACCGTAGAAAAGAGACCAAGTGTGTATCTCTGAATGAGCAAATGGCAAGGACAAATGCAATACAGTCTCATGATGGATTTATGAGATTCAGAGAGGAAATAACTGGCTGACTAAACTCAAATGTGGTCAGTTGACAAGGTTACATGAAGCAGAGATGATACACGGTTTTACTGATGTTTCTAAGAGTGCTCTTTGTTGTAGAAATGATCTTAGCATTTTTGAGAACTATTGTTGATACATGCTCAGGAAGTCCAGGATAAGTCTATTGTATCCATTGGTAAGAAGTTTTTACTCTACTTGTAGCACTTTATTTTTCAGGTTTATGGTTGTTTGCTTTGTTGTTTGATTGTTTTTGTTAAGTCAAAAATGTTTAATGTGTTTTTGAAAGCAGAAAGGAGTCCTGTGGCTTGACTGAGATAATTTTGTTGTTGAATCTCACTACTCATTGTATATGTTAGGATGCTTTCTACAATTGATATTTTAAGCTTTTGAAGGAGAACTCCAAATCATCTTCATTGGAAGTCTCTTCCATCTGAGGGAAACACAAGGAACCTGATAATCCTACCCCAGCAAAAAATGATGAAGACCACTAAATAACACTACGTTGGAAGTTTAGATCTATTTAAGTTTATTAGTCATACTATATGCATTTTTTGTCCTACCTTACAATGCTCAGCATCAGTTTCTGATAGAATGCTTACATGTGTTTATGGAATTTTCTGAATAGATAGTCTCTTTCTGGATTCCCTTCATAGGTTAAAAAATTTTGTTGCATTTCAAATGTTTCTAAACAATCCTGCTGTGTAAGTTTTCAGTGCATCATTTTCACTTATTTGGAAAATTTCGTCTTGATGGACCACCATGTTCTAGGCTTTTTTGTAGATGCTAGAAATACAGCAACAGAAGTAGATAAATAATGAATTAGAACACATGCACGCACACGCACACACACACACACACAAATGTACTATATTTGGTGGTGACAATAGAGCAATAAAATGATAAGTGTATATAAAGAGTGCCTACAGCCGTACTGATGTGGTTTGATCCCATCAGATCTTGGAAGCTAAGCAGGGTCAGGCCTGGTTGGTAATTAGTTGGGAGACTGCCTGGGGACACCAGGTGCTGTAGGCTTAAGAGAAGGACCCAGCAACCCACTCCCAAAAAACAATCAGAATCAGCCATTGAAAACCCTATGAATAGCAGAGAAGCAGTAACAATAGTGTTTTGCCTATTGTACATAGTGTTTCCATAAGTTAGGCACCTACTCAAGAGCACTTAACAACAACAACATATATAAAGAGTATAGAAACTGGCAATTTAAGAATCACAGTAATAAGAGAAATTCTTGCCAGCAAAATGACATCTGAGTAGTGACCAAAATGAGGTGAGGAAGTCAGCTAATCTGATATTTGGGTGATGGCTATCCCAGGAAGGAAGGGCCTTTGGGATAGCAGCTCACTTGTCTTACTTAAAGAAGGAATGAAATGGACAAGGTAAGAGGGATGAAGGGATGAAGGGAATTGAGTTAAAGACATAATAGAAATACAACTCAGGCAGATCATTAGAGGTCTTTACACAGACTTTGACACTTAGTCTGATTGGAGAGAGCCTTTGGAGAGATTGATCAGAAGACACATCTGATCTGCCTGGCATTTTACTGCATCATTCTGGCTGTTGTGATGATAAAACCAGTTAGAAAGCTACTGGAGTAATCTCAGTGAGAGACAATGACAACCTGAAGTATAATATAGTAGCAATAGTTAGAAGCAGTGGGATTCTTGATGTGTTTGACATGAGAATCAAAAAGATTTATTGGTACATTGGATGGGCATCATGAAAAAAAGAGCAGTGAAGGATTTTTTTCCTATTCTCTAATTATCAGAAGGACTAGGATTTAGCTCAATTGTTAATGTACTGCTTTATGTTCTCTGAGGCCCTTAGTTCAATCCCCAGCACCACAAAAATAATGGAAGGATGAAACAGCCCACTCCCAAGACAATCAACCATTGAAAACACTGAGGGTTGCTATGAATTTCACATGACCTTATAGCACCTAATAACAGCATTATCAGAAAGGGCTGTGGTTTAGCTCATTGGTAGGGTGCTGCTCTGCACTCTGTGAGGCCCTGCAATCAGCACTGCAAATATGGGGGAAGGACCTGGAAACCCACTCCCGAACCAATCCTGAAACAATCAACCATTGAAAACCCTGTAGATACCAGGGAAGCAGTGACATAGTGGCAGGCATGGCACAGTGTTGGGGAGACTTTTGTTCTGTAGTACATAGGGTCGCTGGAGTTGGGCCTAACTCAACATCACCTAAGAACTATTATCAGAAAAGCTACTCTGTATATAATTGTGCAGCCAAACTTTCTCAACACTAGACTTTATATGGGATCTATTGTTACTTTTAAATATACTACTGAAAGTCTGGGCAATTTGTAGAGGTTCATCAAACCTTAAATAATCTGAACACTAGCAAAGCTGTTTTCTTCATAAACATGGTACTAAATAAATTCCTTTGACATTTAGAATCTTATATTCTTGAGCATAGGAAAAGAATATGTAAGGAAGTATCTAAGAGAATGTGTAATTATGTGACCGTTAGAACCAGTCAAGGAGCCAATGAGGCCGAAGTCACAGGTGCACTATTGTAGGAGCCTGAGATTTGGATGTTCTTCTCCAGAGAATCATTTTCTGACCTCTGACACTCATTGCAAACAAGTATTCCCTTGCTTAACAAGGGAAGCCTAGAATACTATATGTGGAAGTCAGTCCAGATCCATCATCATTGCAAAAATACTACTCATAGCACTTCCTTTATTTACTACAAATGAAAGCAAATAGCATTGTCTTTACATTTAGACAACATGTTATGATGAAGGGACTGAGAAAAACAAGGGCTCAGTGGAATATATTTTCCTAGAGAATGAACTGAAATAGTGAAGTAAATGTGTGGGTAATTAAAAGGGGAATGTTTTGCAAGTTTTTATTTTTAATTTTAAGGATGTATGGGTATTTTTGTTACAAGTAGCTTCATATTTTGGTTTAAACCTTCTTCAACCATTTTGTCTGTTTTGCCTTCAGAATACATATTTATTAACATTGAGTAAACAGAAGTAGCATGTACAAGGCAAACATAAATACATCACTCATGTCTGTTAGACCCACATATCATACAAGTTAAGTTTAAATGAAAGTGCTATGAAAGGATAAGAATAATCTGGGCACCATGGTGGATACCTATAATCTCAGTGACTGGAGAGGCTAAAGCAAGAGGATTACAACTTGGAGGTCAGCCTGTGCAATATAGCAAGACCTGTCTCCAAATTAAAAAATAAAAAAGGGGCTACCTGGATTCAGCCATTCAGTTCTGCTAAAAAAAAGTATAGGAATAACTTGTAATAAATAATGCAACATTAAAAACAATAAGGTGACTTTTATTTAACTCACTTCTCTGTCTTTTATTCCAGAACCTACAGATAGGCCACCAATGCTGTTAATTGCAAGTTCTGACACAATTGAGATTTTCTATCTTAATGGAAGTAAAATGGCAACTCTAAGCTCAGTCAACAGAAATGAAATTCATACTCTGGATTTTATTTACAATGAAGAAATTATGTGTTGGATTGAATCAAGAGATTCTTCAAATCAACTAAAATGTATCCAGATAACAAAAGCAGGACGATTAACAGATGAATGGACGATCAATATTCTTCAGTCCTTTCATAGTGAGTATTTCAATTCAATAGTACATGTTACCCTTACAGATTTCATTTATGAACATTTGGGAGGATTTTAGATATCTGGCATAGTTTATGAATATTGGAAAGCTACATGCATAAATGCCTGCAGCCATATCACTGTGACGTCCAATCCTGTCAGACCTTGGAAGCTAAGCAGGGTCAGGTCTGGTTAGTACTTGGATGGAAGACCACCTGGGAACACCAGGTGCTATAGGCTTAGGAGAAACCCACTCCCAAAAACCAATCAGCCACTGAAAACCATATGAGTAGCAGAGAAGCACGACACTTGTGTTTTGTCTATATTACTTAGGGTAGCTATGAGTAGGACACCAATTTGACAGCACCAAACAACAGCAAATGTATAAATAAAATGCACTTAAATAATTGTATGTGCTACATATTTTGCATGTGCACACACATACTCTACACATTCAATAACAATTTATATATGTAGTTAATTGCAGAGTTCCTTGTAATTCTCTCTTAAATGCTTACTACAGTGTAATCTACCTGAGAATTGTGATGTTTTTTTTTCACTGAGGGGTAGTACACAACATGATAGTCAAAGTGAGATTAAAAAGAAAGAAAAGCCAGGTGCGGTGGCTCTTGCCTATAATCCCAGGGGCTCGGGAGGCAGAGGCAGGGGGTTTGCAAGTTCAAGGCCAGAGGCAGTCTGCATAATTTGGCAAGACCCTATCTCACTGTCTCAAAAAGTTAAAAAATGGGCTGGGGGTACAGCTCAGTGTTTCAGCACTTACAAAGCATGCAAGCGCTAAGCCCTGGGTTCAACCACCTCCACTACTGAAAAAAAAAAAAAGAAAAAAAGATAAAAGAAAAAGAAAAGAAAAATGTAGACAATGATGCCTACAATTTCAGCAACTCGGGAGGCTGAGGCCAAGAGGATTAAGTTTGAGGCCAGAGGCAGTCTGTGGAATTTAGTGAAACTTCGTTTCAAAATTTAAAAAAATAAAAAAGAGGCTGGGTGGTGCAGATCAATGATGGAGTGTCCTGGGTTCAATCCCCTATAAAAGAAAGAAAGAAAGAGAGAGAGAGGAGAGGGGGAGAGAGAGAGAGAAAGGAAGGAAGAAAGAAAGGGGGGAAGAAAAGAAAAAAGAAAGATCAAAAGAAAAAAGAAGGAAAGAAGGAAGGAAGAAAGGAAGGAAGGAAGGAAGGAGAGAATAAAAGCAAGAAAGTGTGAATTATAGTAAGTTCATCAGTTGTTAGTGTTTGTTAAAATACCTTGAAAATTATTAAATTTATGGTAATTGGTATTACTTGATGTTTTTTGAAGCAAATCAGAGATTTATATAACACTGTTTAACAAAATAGCCACTAATTTGTAACTAATTTTAATTTTTCATATCCAAAATTTAAGAGACTAATAATTGTCCTTCTTTTCCTGCATATTACCATAGACTTAACTTGCTTTGTTACACACAAACACACTACACACACATTCTTTCTCTGCCCTTCCCACTGCTTCCACATGGAAACATAAGTATTTCTTTGTGCATTCCTAGAGAAACATGTGTGAAAATTTTAACATGAGTCCAATTATTTTAATGACGAAAACTCATTCTCCAAATGCTGCTAGCATAAAAATTTGTAGAGAAGTGAAAAAAACTTTATACAATCAAGAAGGGGAAAAGGAAATTCTGTTATGGAATCAACATAACTTTCAAATATAGACTAATGATTTGGATTCTATGTTTATAGTTTATTAAAGATTTTGGTATATAAATAGTGGGACAACTTATTGATCCTTATTAAACACAAGAAAAATAGTATCATGTGATGTCTGATAATTGTGACTAAAGTAAGTAAATCGGTTGCCAAAGTTGTTTAAAAAGGTGAATGTTAAGATATGACATATCTATCTATCTATCTGTCTGTCTGTCTATCTATCTATCTATGTATCTATCTACCTATCATCTATCTATCATGTACATAAATGAAAAGACATGTTTAAAAATAAAACTCAATCCGGGAGCAGTGGCTCACACCTGTAATCGCAGCAGTTCAGGAGGCAGAGGCAGGAGGATTGCAAGTTTGAGACCAGAGGCAGTCTGTGTAACTTGGTGAGACCCTGTCTCAAAAAGTAAAAAATGGGCTGGGGGTGCAGCTCAGTGGTCCAACACTTGCAAAACATGCAAGCGCGAGGCTCTGGGTCCAACACCCAGTACCGCCAAATAAAATAAAATAAAACTCAACATTTTGGAAAAGCTCTTAACATTAAAAAAAAAAAAAATGTTAAGGCAATCTATAGTGAAAATGGCTCAACCATCCTAATGATAGAACCCAGTTATTTCAAGGATTTTATGAAAAAATGATCATTCATAATGATAGGTAAATTACAAGAAGTAGCAGCAGAATGAATGCCTTGCAATGTGTTTCAGACATTGGCTTAGCCAGTCACTGGAAATTGCGTGAACACAAGGTCTAGTCCTTTACGAGTTTAGCTACTAACTCCAATCCAAATGCATTTATCCCCAGTAATGGAATACTTACTGTTTGCATAGGTAGAATATTCTCTAATCAGGTAAGATTATTGTCTAAAATTACTTAAGCAATTTTTTCTCTATGCCTCAAATGCCTTAATAATAGTAATATATTAGTTGATTTATTTTATTTTATTTTATTTTTCCTCTTTAGTAGTAAATGATGAGGGGTGCAGAATAATACGGAATTGGCTTTTTTCATTATCCAACCATTACATCATTTCTGGCTATACTTTCATCAACCCACAAGATTTATGGAGCCTTATAACTAATATGTAGTGAAATTCAATTGCATAATTGGGTTATATTTCCCTCTGTTTCCAATGTATTCATGAAGTTACATTGCTTACCTTAACATTATCATCTCCTTTTTTATCCTTCTACATTGATTCTCCTTCTCATCCCACCTTCTGAAATCTTTGCTTCCCTCTGCCAGTTCCCTCCCTCTTTTCTACTCTTTATATTGTCCCTTCTTCACAAAGTTTATTTGTACATTTTTTAATATATCATCTTATGTATAGGATTCTTTCTTCCATTAAGTAAGATTCAGCTCCCACATATGTACGAGAACATATGGTATTTCTCTTTTTTACCTTGTCTTCATTTGCTTAAGATGGTGTTCTCCAGTTCCATCCATTTTGCTGCAAATGCCATTATTTCTTTTATTTATCACTGAGGAGAATTCCACTGTGTATATGTACCATATTTTTTATCCATTCTTCTGTTGATGGCCATCTTGTTTGGTTCCATATCCTTGCTGTTGTGAAAAGTGCTGCATTGAATATGGAGATGCAGAAGTCCCTGGGGTATGATGACTTGTCTCCCTTTGTTTATATTCCCAGTATTGGTATAGCTAGGTGGTATGGCAATTACATTTTTAGTTTTCTGAGGTATCTCTATATTGATTTCCAAAGTAATTGCACCAGTTTACAGTCCCACCAACAGTGTAACGGGATTCCTTTTTCTCCACAACTTTGCCAGCATTTGTTATTTGTTTCGTTGATCTTGGCTATTCTTACTAGAGCTAGATGGAATTTAAGAGTTGTTTTGATTTGCATGTGCTAGGGATATTGAGCATTTTTGCATGTGCTTCATAGCTTTACAAACCTCGTCATTTGACAACTGTTCAATTCCTTTGCGCGCTTGTGTATTGGATTATTTGCTGTGTTTGGATTTGCTTTCTTGAACTCTTTGTAAATTCTAGAAATGAATCCTCTGTCAGATGTGTAGGGTGTGAAGATTTTCTCCCATTCAGTGGGCTCTTCCTTAACTCTGTTGATTATTTCCTGTGTTGTGCAGAATCTTTTTAGTTTCATGTAATTCCATTTGTCTATTCTTGGTGTGATTTACTCAGCAATTGGAATCTTTTTAAGGAAATTCTTCCCTATGCCTGTGTGTTGGAATGTGTTTCCTAACTTTTCTTCTAGTAATTTTAAGGTTTCTGGTTTTGTGGTGAGGTCTTTTATCCATTTCAAGTTA
Source organism: Pedetes capensis (assembly GCA_007922755.1). Classification (NCBI taxonomy): domain Eukaryota; kingdom Metazoa; phylum Chordata; class Mammalia; order Rodentia; family Pedetidae; genus Pedetes; species Pedetes capensis. Next base: position 11,195 of record VMDO01037794.1, read on the forward strand.
ACTCTCATGCAAATTGAGAGGTGCAGATATGTTATCATTTTTCTGCAGGTTGAAATCCAAGTTTCCCAGTGCCATTTGTTGAAGAGGCTATCTTTCTTCAATTTGCATGCTTAGCTCCTTGGTCAGAGATTAGGTGGCTATAGTTATGTGGGGATATCTCTGGGTCCTCAATTTTGTTCCACTGGTCTTCAGGACTAGTTTTGTGCCACTACCCAGCTGTTTTTTGCTACTATAATCCTGTTTTTATGTTTTTATGTTCTATTGAGTTGGTGTCCAATTTACAGTGATCCTACATACAGTAGGCAAAACAGCATAGTTAATGCTTCTCTGTTATAAATAGGATTGTTTTTTGGGAGTCGGTTACCAGGTCCTTCTCCCAAGCCTGCAGCACCTGGTGTTGCCAGGTGGTCTCCCATCCAAGTACTAACAAGGCTCAACCCTGCTTAGCTTCTGAGATCTGATGGGATCGAACACCACAGTGGTACAGCTGCAGGCCTATAAACTGTGTAGTATAAAGTCAAGGATTGTGATCCCACCTGCACTAGTTTTTGCAGCTTAAGGTTGTTTTGGCTACATGTTGCCTTTGTGTTTCCATACGAGTTTTTGAATTATTTTTTCTATTTCTACAAATGGCCTGCAGCTATAGCCCTGTGGCATCCGATCCTGTCAGATCTCGGAAGCTAAGCAGGGTTGGGCCTGGTTAGTACCTGGATGGGAGACCTCCTGGGAACACCAGAAGCTGTAGGCTTGGGAGAAGGACCTGGAAACCCCCTCCCAGGAATCAGTCTGCCATCGAAAACCCTATGAACAGCAGAGAAGCACTGACAATAGTGTTTCCCCTGTTGTACAGAGGGTCGCTATGAGTCGGATACCGACTCGACAGCACCTAACAACAACAACAACAACAAATTTCTACAAAATCTGTCATTGGAATTTTAATGGGGATTGCATTAAATCTATAAATTGCTATTGGTAGTATAGCCATTTTTACAATATTGTTTCTCCTATTCCATGAGCAGGGGAGGACCTTCCACCTTCCAGTATACTCTGCAATTTCTTTCCTTAATGTTTTAAGTTTTCCTTGTAGAGGTCTTCAGGGTTTTTGTTACATTGACCCCTAAATATTTAAGTTTTTGGTGGGCTAACGTAAAGGGGATTATTGCCTTAATTTCCTACTGTTTCTCCTCACAGCTGGTGTAAAGGAAGGGTACTGATTTTTGAATATTAATTTTATATCCTGCCACTTTGCTGAAGGAGTTAATTAGAAAAAAATGGTAAGGCAATCTATTTTGAAAATGTGTCAACAATCCTAATGATAGAAGCCAGGTATTTCAAGGATTTTACAAAAAAAAATTATCATTCATAATAATAGGTAAATTACAAGAAGTAGCAGCAGAATGAATGCCTTGCAATGTGTTTCACACATTGGCTTAGCCAGTCACTGGAAGTTGTGTGGACACAAGGTACTAGTCCTTTACAAGTTTCATAGTTAACTCGAATCCAAATGCACATATCCCCAGCAAATGGAATACTTAATGGTTGCATAGGTAGAATATACTCTAATCAGGTAAGATTATTTTCCAAAATTACTTAAGCAACTTTTTCTCTATACTTAATATGCCTTAATAATGTTGTTGTTGTTAGGTGCCGTGGAGTTGAGTCCGACTCATAGTGACCCTATGCACAGCAGATCGAAACACTTGCCGGTTCTGTGCCAGGCAAACAATCTTATTTATGTTTAAGCCCATTGTTGCAGACACTGTGTTAATCCATCTGGTGGAGGGTTTTCCTCTTTTCCGTTGACCTGCCACTCTTCCAAACATGATGTCCTTCTCCAGGGATTGTTCTCTCCTGACTACATCTCTGAAATATGTAAGACGCAGTTTGGCCATTTTTGCTTCCAAGGAGCACTCTGGTTGTACCTCTTCTAGGACAGATCTGTTGGTTCTTTTGGCAGTCCATGGTATATTCAATAGACGTCTCCAGCACCACAATTCAAAAGCATCAATTCTTTTTCTGTCTCTGTTGTTCAATGTCCAGCTTTCACAACCATATGATGCCACTGATAATATCATGGCATGAGTCAGACGCACCTTCGTCTTCAATGTGACATCTTTGCTTTTCAATACTCTAAAGAGATCTTTTGCCACAGCTTTTCCTAGAGCAATGCATCTTTGGATTCCTTGACTGCTGCTTCCGTGGGTGTTGATTATAGAGCCAAGCCAAGTAAAATCTTGGACAACCTCAATCTTTTCTCCATTTAATGTGAAGTTGCGTGCTGACCCAGTCGTAAGGATTTTTGTTTTGTTGATGTTTAGTCGTAACCCATATTGAAGGCTATGATCTTTGATCTTCATTAGTACATGTTTTAAATCCTCTTGATTTTCAGCAAGCAAAGTGGTGTCATCTGCATAACGCAGGTTGTTAATGAGTCTTCCTCCAATCTTGATGCCGCGTTCTTGCTCATAAAGTCCAGCTTCTGGGATTATTTGCTCAGCGTATAAATTGAAGAGATAGGGTGAAAGTATACAGCCCTGACGCACACCTTTCTCAACTTTAAACCACTCAGTGTTTCCTTGTTCTATTCGAACAACTGCCTCCTGGTTCACGTACAGATTTCTCATGAGCACAATTAGATGTTCTGGTATTCCCATTTTCCGAAGTGTTATCCATAATTTGTTGTGATCCACACAATCAAATGCTTTTGCGTAGTCAATAAAACATAGATAGACATCTTTTTGATATTCTCTGCTTTCAGCTAATATCCACCTGACATCAGCAATGATGTCCCTAGTTCCCCGCCCTCTCCTGAATCCCGCTTGATTTTCCGGTAATTCCCTGTCTA
>VMDO01037795.1:0-14032 GCA_007922755.1 Pedetes capensis
TGGTACTAGGGGATTGAACCCAGGGCCTCACGCATACTTTACAAGTGCTATGCCACGGGGTTGCACATAAAGCCCATTTATTTATTTATTTATTTATTTATTTATTTATTTATTTATTTGATAGGGTTTTGCTAAGTTATGCAGGCTGTCCCTGGCCTCAAACTCATGATTCTCCTGCCTCCACTTCCCCAGTTGCTGGGATTACAGGCATGTGTCACTGTGCCCAATGGAATGGTCTCTCCTTTATTTCCCAGAACAATAACCACTAGCCATATGTGGCTATTGAGCACTTGAATTGTGGCTAGTAAAACTGAGGAGATGAGTTTTAATTTTAATTAAATTCACATTTAAATAGCCACACATATTGGTAGCTACCATCTTGAACAGTGTGGCCTTACAGGTCTTGCATGTCTGACTGAGGAGAGGAGAGAAGTAGAATAAGCAAGGACTTTGGAGCCAGTCCCGGATTCAAATTCTGCCTCCGCCACCTACCCAGAGTGGGAACTTAAGCTTCAGTTTCTTCATCTGTCAAGTGGAGCCACATCACTTACCTTGCAGGATTACTGTATAGATTAAATTAATGAGCTACTACTGGAAAATAGGGAGAAGGACCCGGCAATCCATTCCCAAAAATCAACCCCCCATTGAAAACCCTATGAATAGCAGAGAAGCACTGACAATAGTGTTTCACCTGTTGTACATAGGGTTGCTATGAGTCGAGCACTGACTCAACGGCACCTAACAACAACAACGGGAAAACTTTTCACTGCCTGAACCTCTACTCTGTTCTGAGAACTAAAGACAGGGTGCTGATGTATGAGGAGGAGCCACAGTACAGCCAGCATGCATGAGGATATGTGTTCCCAGTCAGCTCAGGGCTCTTTTGCTCACTGGAGATAGAACTCACCAAGAGGCAAGCAACACCAACCCAAAGAGGCTCCATTGGAGCTTAGGCAGAAGCACAGGGAGACAGTGCCTGTATAAGGATTCTCAGACTGGCTCCTTGAAAAGATGTCAGGCAAAGATTTTATAGGTTGACTGCTATCTGCACAGGTGCCCTGGCACACTGTTGTGCATGGTCCAGGATTTCTGGAAACATCTCGTTTAGTTTTTACTCTCTGCATCAAGGTCTGTGCTTGGCACCAAGATGTACTAACGTCTGTTGGGTCCATCTGCATTTGGCTGGCAGAAAGATGGCTGAGGGGTTCACTGCCTCTACCCCAGGAAGATCACCCAGTGGTCATAGTTGGGCATTCCCTATATGCCTGTGCAAAGGCCTTTTGCAACCTTTAAAGGAATCAGGTGACATAAATAGGGCTAAACCAGCTTCTCATTAAAACCAAAAATCATGGTTGTGAAATCAGGCCTTTTTTATTTTGTCACATACCTACCTCTCAATCTCTCTTGCATCCACTGCAAGAGTGATTTGAGACAGTTTACAGATATACCAACAGTAAAACAGAATCAAAAATAAATGAGAAACTGAGTTGAAGAGAAAATTATGGTAGGAAAATACAATGCAGCTGGAGGAAGGTTCTTGTTATTGTTAGGTGCCATCAAATTGGTGTCTGACTCATGGCGATCCTATGTACAACCAGTGAAACACTATTGTCAGTGCTTCTCTGCTATTCATAGGGTTTTCAATGGCGGATTGATTTTTGGGAGTGAGTTTCTGGGTCCTACTCCCAGGCCTACAGCATCTGGTGTTCCCAGGTGGTCTCCCATCCAAATACTAACCAGGCCCAACCCTGCTTAGCTTCTGAGATCTGACGGGATGGGATACCATAGTGGTATGGCTGCAGGCAGAGAAAGGTTAGCAAACAAAAATGCACATTAGAAAGTTCTATACATTTGCTAGGCATAGAGACTAAATTTGTTCTGCGCTTCCAGGTAGTCATGTAAAAACACAATAAACCAGTGAATGAATAATTATATCCTCAAGTTAGGAGAAAGCCAGCTTTCAAGGACCATCTTTCTGATGTAATGTCATGAAGGGAGTGCCAAAAATGGAAATGACTTTGGCAATAATAGTAAATCCAGGAGAGTTTTCCAGGGGCTACGTGTAGAAAATGGAGGCAAGTCCTCCAAGGGGTAGCTCTATCTAACGAGGCACCCATAGCTGTCTTTAGGATGAAAGAGGCTTTCATAAGGGCTGTCTCTCTGATGAAGGGCTGAGGGCTGTCTCTTTTAAGCTGTCTCTGGGCAGGCTGATAGCTCAGGATAGGTGTAAACCAAGCATTCAATGCAGGATGGGGAGTGTCATTCTCAGGAGTTGAAACAGATTTCTGTCCTTCTGGTTGGGGGAATGGCATCAAGGAGGCTGCCCCGGAACAGGTGAGCCAAGTCTGAAAGTGTAGGCTGGAGAGAAGGCTAACCTGGCTGGCCCTGGCTGTGTGTGTCCGATGTGTGCATGGGGTGAGGAGAGACAAGCCCTGCCACAGTTGCTCATCCTGTGCTGTTGCAGAGGATGCGGGTGGTCGGTGCCATGTTCCAGCTGCCTTGCCTTCGTCTGGAGGGGGTGGATCCCTCCTGGGGTGGGAGGGCCTCTCCTGGCAGCCAGTCTTCACTAGTGCTCCTGCCGTTCCTGACTTCCCCAGCAGGGGCTAGGCCAGGTTCCGAGGAGCTGACTGTCTAGTGGTGATGTGTTGTGGGGTTTTGGCAGTAGGGTGGCCAGGCCCTGTGTACCTTAGTGGAGGTCAGAAGAGAGGCCTATGGAGTCACATTTCACCCTGGGCTTCGTTGGGCAGAAGAGAGACTTTATGGTGACAGGTAGCACTGTCTCCAGGTGAGAGGACCCCTGGGCTGCCGCTCATGGTACTCATGGGCCAGGCACCCCATGTCCGTCAGCCTGTGCGCCCAGCTGTCTTGTGGGGTCAGCCTCCCTTCCAGCAGTGGATCATGTCCTTTCAGGCAGTGGTCGGGGGCTGAGTGTGCCTGGCTGGGATGGGGCAGGGCAGAAGGAGGGGCCTCATGGCCTGGGCTCACAGGCCCCTGGCCCTGGCTACCAGAGAGACACCACTGCGGTGGGGCCGCTGCGGTCAGTTCCTTCCATATCTCCTGACAGAGGTGCCCTCCCAGGCAGGCCTTCCATGCTTGGGCTCCCACAGAGCTTGGTGTGATCTCGGTGGACACTCATTGCTGTTGGGGCAGGGCAGAAGCTCAGGCACCCCAGGCCACTCATGTTGACAGTAAAATAAATAAAATCAATCTATAGAAATGGAAATGCCACACATGACAGAAAGAAGTCTCCTCCCACCTTTCATTTCCCACCCCAATAAAACACTGGTAACAGTTTAATAGAATTACCTCCAAAATATGTATCTCCATCTCTCTTTCTGCCTTATATTTTTAAACAAAAATGACATTATAGTATTAAAATGCTTTTTTATTACACATACTCATGTCAATCTGTTAGGTCATACCACTTGAAACTGCCAATATTTGACCATCTTGACCTAGAAAAATGGCACTTTCATATAATTCAACTTATGACTCTCTTTTTTAAGAGTTCTGTGGACTTCTGTCCAAAGGTTGAACCTGAATCCAGAAGACATCTGTTAGTGGACAATGGATGCTTTGTTGCTGTTTTGTTTGTCTTGGGTTTTGTTTTGTTTTGTTTTGCTTTGGTTTGGTTTGTCTTTTTGAGATAGGGTTCTGCCATGTGGCGCAGGCTGGCATTGAACTCAAACCCTGCCTCGGCCTCCTAAATTCTGGGATTACAGACATGTGCTATGACACCCAGCTTTGTCTCAGTTTTTCGCTATTACTTTCAGTGCTTGTACATCTGCCTTGAAGACAGATTGGAGCAGCAACAAGTGGCACTCTTTGGTGTTATAGGTATTCTGAGGACTGAGGAGAGTGATGTCCTCAGCCTGTAAGAATTTGCAGCTCTTATGTGGGCTGAGGAGTTTGGAAATCCTAAGCCTTCAACAGCAGCTGGTGTTGCAGCTTCTGGTGAGCCCAGGTATAGGGACAGGCAGCCCTGAGAGCTGCCAGTGTTATAGTTCACAGGCCCAGGGTGCCTAAGACACTTGCATCTAAATAGTTGACTGTTCTCCAGAACTCTTTGAATGACCAGGGCCTGCAGTTTTTCTTCTTCAGCTATTTACAGGCGTCTATGTTTCTTCAGCCTCCGCTCTCTGACCTCTCTTACCTTCTCTGTACTTCCACCATCCCTTTCTTCCTGCTCTAGTCACTTTTCTGGAACTATTCAGCTGCCTCTTAAGGCTGGCGATTGTCTGATGGTCAGAGCTGTGGTGCTGGTCAGTAGAGCCTCATGGCTCCTGCAGTAGCTCCTGGTGATTGCTGGAGCACCCTCAGCTCCACTCCTGCTACTGCCATCAAGACAGCTGGCCACTGCCACTCTGTCATCCTTGTTGCTGCTGTCACCACTGCTCTGCCTTCTTAGACACTGTCTTTGCTTCTTCCTTCATGTTTCCAGCTCAGCCACACTACTAAAAGTAGGCAGAAAGATTACTTCAGAGAAGCCTTTTATTGGGCCTACTGTTGCAACACCAGGCTAGAAAGCCCAGGAGGGTGTCTCCCAGCTTGCTCACTCAAATGAGCTGAACAGCCTTCTTATACAACCAGAAAGGGGGAGTTTGCACCAATCACAGTGATATTGTCATGCAAATAAAGGTTTGTGTCTATACCAATCACAACATTGTCCCTTTTGTAATAGTCACAGCAGTCCCTCTTCTAGGTCACCATGAGAAGTGCTCCCCCTCTGGCCCAGATGGAAATGGTTGTAAGGAAAGTTCCATGCAAGCTGCTTTAAACATTTGTGGCTGGGGCCACAGTCCCAGAAGTGGGAACACACGATTATACTTGTTTAGCTTCCCCAAGATGTCCATGGAGTGTTTACAATGCAGATGCAGGTGTGAGGGTGGCTCAATTTCCCAATAGTCCTTCTGCTCAAGACAGCCAGAGCTGCAATGGTGAACACAGTAGCTGCCAATTAGGGAATTGAATCACTCCATCTCTTGACATCTGTGCTTGCTTGCAAGAAAATAAGCAGCACAAGCACTCAAGGTAAGAATGAAGAGAAAACCCTATTATTAACACTAATATTGATTTTAACAGAATATTAACAATATTGCATGCCCAGAACCTCCAGGAGAGGCGAGTCCCCCAGTCTGTCATACTGAAGCTTCATTTTAACTTAATCTGCTCTTTAAAACTTTTATTTCCAGCCAAGTGTGGTGATGCATACCTGTAATCCCAGCAGCTCGGAAGGCGGAGGCAGGAGGATCTCAAGTTCGAGACCAAAGGCAGTCTGTGTAATTTAGCAAGACCCTGTCTCAAAAAGTAAAAAAAATGGGCTGGGGGTGCAGCTCAGTAGTCCAGCACTTGCAGGGCATGCAAGCGCGAGGCCCTGTGTTCAACCTCCAGTACTGCAAAAAAAAAAAAGTAAAAAAAATGGGCTGGGGGCACATCTCAGTTGTATAGCACTTGCAGAACATGCAGGCACGAGGCCCTGAGTTCAATCCCCAGTACTGGAAAAAAAAAAAAAAAAACAACTTTGATTTCCAAATATATCACATTCTGAGGTCCTAGGGGTTAGTACTTCAACATACAAATTTTGAAGGCACACAGTTCAACCCATAACAAAGTTATAGTCAGGATGCTGGTGGGAGATGTGGTCATCTGGACCCTACCTGGGCTAGAGTGCCCCTCTGTGATCACATGGCTACTGACTGGAGACCTCAGTTCTCACCACATGGCGTCTCCCTGGGCTGCTTCAGTGCCCTTACAACATGGCTACCAGGTTTCCTAGAAATACCCATGTTAGAGAGACAGCAAGGAGGAAGCCAGAGTCTTTGTGAACTTATCTCATACTATACTCCATCACGTCTGCCTATTCTATTTATTAAAAGTGAATCACTAGCCAGGCACGATGGCACATTCCTGTAATCCCAGCAACTTGGGAGGCTGAGGCAGGAGGACTGCAAGTTTGAGGCCAAAGGCAGCGTGTACAACTTAGCAAGACCCTGTCTCAAAATAAAAGAGTAAGATAAAGGCGTGAGAGGTGCAGCTCAGTGGTAGAGCACTTGGCTAGCGTGCGTGAGGCCCTGGGTTCAACCCTTAAGTACTGAAAAAAAAAAAACAACAACAGTGAATCATTAGGTCTACAGTCAAAGTAGAGAGAATTAGTCTTCATTTGGGAAGGGAAGTGTGCATGTGTTAGCTTTCTATTGCTGAAATGAAATTCCTGATACAGGATTTTACTTATGAAGTAAAGAAAGGTTGATTTTGGCTCATAGTTCTGGAGGTTCAAGTCTCAGATTGGGAGGCACCATTGGTTGGGCCTTAGGTGAAAGCACCATATTGTGGCAGTAGTGTGTGTCTGGCCTGCAGCCATACCACTGTGGCATCCAATTCTGTCAGATCACAGAAGCTAAGGAGGGTCAGGCCTGGTTAGTACTTGGATGGGAGACTGCCTGGGAACACCAGGTGCTGTAGGCTTGGGAGTAGGATCTGGCAACCCACCCCAAAAAACAATCAGCCATTGAAAACCCCATGAATAGTAGAGAAGCACTAACAATACTACTTCACCTGTTGTACATAGGGTCACTATGAGTCTGACACTGACTTGACAGCACCTAACAACAACAAGTACATGTCTGAGTAAGCGTTCATATCTCAAGCTAGGAAGCAGGGAGAGACAGGGAATGGGTGAGGTCCCTTGATCCACTTCAAGAGCACACCCTCAGCCACCTAAGGACCACCCACTGGGCCCCACTTCTTAAGGGTCCACAGTACCTCACAATTCCTCCACTCTGGGGACCAAACCTTACATAAGGACTTTGAGGGACATTCAAATTACACCCAAACCATAACAGCATGTCAAAGAATTTGTGGACATATTTTAAATCACCACAGTGATCAATAAAGCCAGAGTTCTGATGGTGGAGGCCAAAGAGCCAGGCTAGAAGGATTAGCCTGGGCCATCTGGGGCCCTTCACCTAGCAGTCACTTAAGTGTGTAGCTGCTCACGGGAAGGCAGGGATTGGCAGACCTGGAACTGAGGATGACATCTTTCTTTTTGTAATGGAAGAGGTCAAGGGACAGGAAGAAGATTTGAAAAATAGCGCTTTTTGCCGAAAAAGGGCTGACCAAGGACAAGGAAGGGTCCCTGGCCATTTCCGAAGGCCTAAGGGAGGTGCAAGGCTGGGATTTAGCTCAGTTGGTAGAGCGCTGCGCTGCATTCTCTAAGGTCCCAAGTTCAATTCCCAGCACCACAAAAATGGGAGAAGGACCTGGCAATCTACTCCCAAGGCAATCCCGCGACAGTCAGCCATTGAAAACCCTATGAGGGTCACTATGAGTCAGATACCAACTCCACGGGCACCTAACAAGAGCAACAACAGCAAGGGAGGTGCAGCCCATGAGACCACCCTGACCCCTGCCCACAGGGAGTGGAACCCATCCCTGGCCACACTGTGCTCAAGGGTTGGGACTTTGCAAGACAAGAGCAGGAATCAGTTGAAGAGCTATAACAACATTCCTAAGAGAGATGGGCCAGGGGTCTACATCATATGTGTCGATTGTATTTTATTTTTATATTCTATCTGTGGCTATTATATGACCCCTTTTTCTCCAAAAGAAAAAATTAAAAAGCCAGATCCCAGTGTTTGGCTTGTCACATACTCCAGACTACTGCTCCTCTGACCACAGACTCTAGTACTCTCCCCTCCCCTGCCTGATCCTGGTCTTTGACATGCTGCCTGGGACCACCAGGTGCTATAGGCTTGGGAGCAGGACCTGGCAACCCACCTCAAAAAACAATCAGCCATTGAAAACTCCATGAATAGTAGAGAAGCACTAACAATACTGCTTCACCTGTTGTACATAGGGTCACTATGAGTCTGACACTTAGGTGGGGGGGGGCATGTCCCTAAGCTAGGTGAAGGGCCCCAGATGGCCCAGGCTAATCCTTCTAGCCTGGTTCTCTGGGCTCTACCATCAGAACTCTGGCTTTATCCATCACTGTGGTGATTTAAAATATGTCCACAAATTCTTTGACATGCTGTTATGGTTTGGGTGTAATTTGAATGTCCCTCAAAGTCCTTATGTGAAGGTTTGGTCCCCAGAGTGGAGGACCTAAGGCAGTTTCCAGGTTATCTGGGAATAGAAGTGAAGCTAAGAAAAGGCTGATAGACTGGGGAGGAATGGAGAGGCCAGGAGTCACGATGGAATGAGACAGCAGTTGCCCCCTGGGGCATCCTGGTGCTAGACTGGAGGGAAGGCCAGCCATGGCAGGGGAGACAGGGCTTCCAAAGCACAGAAGCTCTGGGTACAGGAAGACCAGGGTCAGGCAGGGGAAGGGAGAGTACTGGAGTCTGGGGTCAGAGGAGCAGTAGTCTGGAGTATGTGACCAGCCAAGCATTGGGATCTGGCAGGACTGGCATGGGGCACCTGTAAGGCAGGTGTGCGCCTGGTGTCTGGAGGTCAGATGCCATGGGGGGGGGAGGGGACAAGAAGCAGATGAGACTGAGCTGGGGACCACAGGGATGTGGGCTTGAGTTTCTCGGAGTTGAGAAGCCCAGAACTAGTACTGACAATGCTAGGCAGAGCAGGCCCACGTCCCTCAGCATCTTTTTGCCCTTGGTTACGTCAGGTGGAAAGAGGTGCCAGACCCCCATCAACAGAGCTGCCTGGAGTCAGGACTCAGTGAAGGGCTCTGCTTTGAGGTAGCAGAGGATTTGGGGCATGGAGAATGGGGTTTGGAGTTGGAGAGACTCTCCTTTGCTCACCAGTGGAACAGCGCTGGCAAAGGCTCAGCACTTCTCAGCCTCCGTGCCCTCACCTGTACAGTGGGGGCAATACTGTCTCTTCTCAGAGCTTCCCTTGCCACTGGTCATCCTCACTCATCCATCCAAGCTACTGTCATGGTAACACCATCTCCAGGTGCTTCCTGTGCCGTTTCATTGGACAAATGTCGACTACGTTCCTTCTGGGGCAGGCCTGTGCTCCACACAATAGTGAACAGCATAGACCCGGCACCTGCCTCAGGCTGCTCCACTTTGGGAAGGGAGACACTAGTGCTCAAGTAAAGATGATGGACAGGGAATACCTCCCTCAGGTGGGGGGGCCTGACACTCCCCCACCGCCTGCTGGCTATGAATCAGGCCTGCCTGTTTGCTCCCATGGCACCCAGGAACACCAGCTGCGGGGACAGGTTTGAAGTGAGGCAGATCCAGATTTCAGCTGCGCTGCTCATTAACTGAGCCACCTTTCCTTCGCTGAGCCCCACGTAAAAAATAGGAGAGTGGCCATGCCATGGAGTGCTGTGAGGTTTAGATAAAATATGTAAGTGGATGTAGCTCTGGCTACTGCTTCGCTGAGCACTTCCCAGGACACATACTGATGACTAGTTATCATGCGTGTTGAACCAGATAAAATCTCGGTTTCTAGATGACAGGGCACCACCCCACTCCCTGCATGAAGCCGGGGGTTGAGTGCAAAGTGGCTGCTCAGCAAAGGCAGGATGGGATGAAGAGGCTGGGGAGCATCTTCTTGCACTTCGGATGGGACTGTGACTTGGGCATCCATTTACCCCGAGCCATTTCTGGAGGCAGGCACTTGGAGATGTACTGATGGACACCCAACCTCTGCCTCCAGGGCCTCCATTGCAGGGGACATGGGGCACTGACGTTCTGCTTTCTCTCTATGAACAGGCTGCTGCAGGGAGCTGCTGACCCAGGATGTTGGTGTTCAGGCTGGTAAGAATGGCATTGATTGGATCTAAGGATTATTTGTAGAAGTTACCCGAGGATGGCTTGAATCACTTCTAAGGAAAGAAGAGAGGCAATGAGACCCCAGAAGGGAAATAGCAGAGACAAAGGAGTGTGAGGAACAAGACAGAGTCTATTTTCTAAAGAAAACAAGCTTGGACAATCTCTGGGCCTCTGCAAGGGCTAAGGTTTAGCTCAGTGACTCTGCATGCTATGAGGCCCTGGTTTTGATCCCCAGTACCCAAAAATGAGAGAAGGACCTGGCAGCCCACTCTTGAAACAATCAGCCATGGAAAACTCTGTGGATAGCTGAGAAGCACTATCAGATATGGTGCCTCTTTCGTTCTGTTACAGATGTGAGTTGGACCCCACTCAATGGCACGTAACAGAGTCAACGTCTGCAAGGTGGCCACATGTGTGTGGGAATCCCTTGCTTATATTCAGGTCTTGAAAAGGGAGTTCTTGTTTGTTGTCTCACTACAGTACTTGCAGGGAGCTTTACCAGATAAGACAGGGGACTGGGATAACTGTGGGACAGTGTGGGAATCAGATCCAGGCCCAGGCGCCTCTATGGGCTCTGAATCATGTCTCCTTCACTCAGCAAATATTTATGTCCTGGTGGCCAGGTAATGGCTCTGCCTACAGGAAGCCAGAGTGGGTGGGGGTTACTTTTACTGTCAAATGATGAAACACTGAGAAACACCCTGGCCTAGGAGGAGTTCAGACCTCCAGCCTGCTGGGAATGGTGCATGCGTGGCAGGGGGAAGCTGGGAGGATGGAACAACCCAGAGGCGAGTCCCCAGCCAGCCCGGGCGTCCTTCCCTGTCCTCAGATTTCCTCCTTGTCCTGTCCCACAAAGCCTTGGACAGTGCTGCAAAGTCCTCTTTACTAAGAAAATGCCCCCAATGTTCTCCTCCTGCGCACAAAGCCACATAGTGGCTACTGTCCCCAGCTGCTGGATCCACATGGCCAAAAGGGGCCCTCATCACCAAGCAAGAACCCTGTGGCTCCCACAACTGAGTCCTGGCTGCTTCTGGCCCACAGAATTGGCAGCTGTGCTTGTTATTGGTGGTGGTTGTTGGATTTCAATTAGAGAATAGAGAAGAGACTGTTTTAGGCTGTAGGGAGGGTTTGTGTGGTCTAAAAGTTCAAGTTGTAAACGTTTTGGGTTATTCTGTTGCAGATATTAGAGCTTGGCACCATGTTGGAGCATAGTATTTTTAAATTAATTTTTAACTGATACATAAAAAATTTTTTTACGTACTTATGAGGTACTTGTGAGGGTTTTGGTACATTTACATTGTACAATGTTCAAATTAGGGAAAACATATCTATCTCCTCAAATACATGGTATGAGTTTAAAGCAAAGCCAAACCCGTATAGTTCCAAGTCTAGCCTGCATCCTTTCACTGGTTTTAGAGGGCTACTAAATCAGATGCAGGTTAGTATCATGGGCAGGTTGGATTTGAGGTCAAGAGCTCTGAATGCTCTTGACCCCATTCACCAGAAATCCGATCTGCACATGGTTCTAATCCACACCTGATTTTGTAGTCCTCTAACATTGATGAAAGAGTGTGGCTTATGTTTGAGAATACATGGTATTTCACACGAAAATGTGCCCACCGACAGCATTGGCTGAAATGTCCCCACGGGGATGTGAGTTTAGAAAGATATCACCTGCAGCAGCTAACAGTGCCACTGTGGACCCCTGGCACGTTCTTTTAGGGGAGGGTGGTCCACTTATTTATCCAGGATATTCAGAGGGCTCATGTGGTGGCCCTCTGAAGGGTTGATGGCTTCCTGCTGAGACCCGCTCACTGGTGCCCACTGTGCTGGGCCCTCTTGTCACTATTATACTCCATCTGCACAACAGCTGTGGAGTGTCCCTCTCAAAAGACAAGGAAAATGAAGCTGAGAGAAGTAGAGTGCTTTCCCAAGGCTGTAGAACTCAGGGAATGCAGGATAGTGTGTTAGTCAGCTTTCCAGTTACTATAACAAATACCTGAGATAATCAGCTTATAAGGAGAAAAAGGGTTGTTTTGGTCCTCAGCTTAGCTTCATTCTGTGATTGGTTGGCCGGAGTGCTGTTAGGTGTATGGTGAGGCAGCATGTCGTGACAGGGATCATGCGATGTACCACAGCTACTCCCTCATGGCTGGGAATGAAAGAGAGAGAGAGAGAAAGGGGCTAGAGTCTCACAGTCCTCTTCAAGGGCATACCTGATGACCTAAAACCTCCCCCTGGGCCTAAGAGCAACTGTCCCACAGAGGGGTGGCTGGTGGGGCCTCTCTTCCTGGCTGGCAGATGGCGGTTTCTCCTTGCATCTTCATATGACCTTCCCTCTGTGCTTGGAAGGGAAGAGAAGGAAGAAGGAGAAAGCCAGAGCAAGAACAGGTTTGATTGTGAGAAGGACTAGAGGGGTCTTTTGCTTGCTTGTTTTTTTAATTAAGCACAGTAGCCCTATCAGGTCTACAGCCATACCACCCTGGCATCCAATCCTATCTCATCTCAGAAGCTAAGCAGGGTTGGGCCTGGTTAGTCCTTGGATAGGAGACTGCCTGGGAATACCAGGAGCTGTAGGCTAGGAAGAAGGACCTGGCAACCCACTCCTGAAACAGTCAACCATTGAAAACCTTATGAATAGTGGAGAAGCACTGATATAGTGCTGGGCACAGCACAGTGTCAGGGAGTGTTCAGTTCTATGGTATATGGGATCACTGTGAGTCTGACTGACTTGACTGCATCTAACAACAGTCCTGTTGGAGTAAAGCCCTGCCCTCACAACTTCATTTAACCTTAATTACCTTCTCAAATCCTGTATCTCCAAATCCCATTACTTCTTGGGTTAAGGATTGAGTGCATGAATTGGATAGGGACACAATACAGTCCAGTCCATAATGGACATTAATTTTGACTTTATTGTCTACCTTCAAGAAAATTCAAATAGGTAGAATAATGACATCACAGAGTCTTTACTTTTTAAAAACAAGCATTGGTGAGACTCCTAGGCTAGTAGGCTCTCCTTTGTTGTTGTTAGGTGCCCTCGAGTCGAGTCCAACTCATAGTGACCCTATGTACAGCAGATTGAAACACTTGCCGATTCTGTGCCAGGCAAACCATCTTATTTATGTTTAAGCCCATTGTTGCAGACACCGTGTCAATCCATCTGGTGGAGGGTTTTCCTCTTTTGTGTTGACCTGCCACTCTCCCAAACATGATGTCCTTCTCCAGGGATTGATCTCTCCTGACTACATGTCCGAAATATGTAAGACGCAGTCTGGCCATTCTTGTTTCCAAGGAGCACTCTGGTTGCACTGCTTCTAGGACAGATTTGTTGCTTCTTTTGGCAGTCCATGGTATATTCAATAGACATCTCCAGCACCACAATTCAAAAGCATCAATTCTTTTTCTGTCTCTCTTGTTCAATGTCCGGCTTTCACAACCATATGATGCGACTGAAAATACCATGGCATGAGTCAGACGCACCTTCGACTTCAATGTGACATCTTTGCTTTTCAATACTCTAAAGAGATCTTTTGCCACAGCTTTTCCTAGAGCAATGTGTCTTTTGATTTCTTGACTGCTGCTTCCATGGGTGTTGATTACAGAGCCAAGCCAAGCAAAATCTTGGACAACCTCAATCTTTTCTCCATTTATTGTGAAGTTGCATGTTGACCCCGTCGTAAGGATTTTTGTTTTGTTGATGTTTAGTCGTAACCCATATTGAAGGCTATGATCTTTGATCTTCATCAGTAAATGTTTTAAATCCTCTTCACTTTCAGCAAGCAGAGTTGTGTCATCTGCATAACCCAGGTTGTTAATGAGTCTTCCTCCAATCTTGATGCCACGTTCTTCCTCATAAAGTCCAGCTTCTCGGATTATTTGCTCAGCGTATAAATTGAAGATAGGGTGAAAGTATACAGCCCTGATGCACACCTTTCTCAACTTTAAACCACTCAGTGTTTCCTTGTTCTATTCGAACAACTGCCTCCTGTTTCATGTACAGATTTCTCATGAGCACAATTAGGTGTTCTGGTATTCCCATTTTCCCAAGTGTTATCCATAATTTATTATGATCCACACAATCAAATGCTTTTGCATAGTCAATAAAACATAGACAGACATCTTTCTGATATTCTCTGCTTTCAGCTAATATCCACCTGACATCAGCAATGATGTCCCTGGTTCCCCGCCCTCTTCGGAATCCCGCTTGATTTTCCGGTAATTCCCTGTCTATATACTGCTGCAGTCACTTCTGAATGATCTTTAGTAGAATTTTGCTGGTGTGTGATATT